>JAQSUU010000541.1:2142500-2349868 GCA_038087645.1 Saccharum hybrid cultivar R570
CGACCGGCATCCCGCACGCCCACCGGTCAACGGAGCGAGCCCCCCGACACACTGACGTGCCGACAAGCACCGTGGGATGCAAACAAAACCCTAGGCGGCGGTAGAACGGCGTACGGTGCCCCCTAGTACCCTGCCCACGCTGGCGGTCCACTCGCCAAGGCGGCGCTCCCGTTCCGACGAGCTAGAACCCCCATCGACTACCTAGGAGGAGGGTAGAGCAAAAGAAGCTTACCCATAATACGGCCAAGGGGGCGGTTGAGCCGGAGACAGCTCGGGTGAGCCCGGCCACGCGCGCGGTGGAGGAGTGGCAGCGCACCGAACAAGGCATAACCGCGTCAGCTGGTCACCGGTGAGGATTGCGGCGCAACCAAGATGAGCACCTGATAAAGGAGGTCAATGCAAGTCTAGGGATGCAAGCAATTGAACCTCTACCCGTCCTACAGGCCTTACCCCCAAGCGTGCCCTCCATGGCGGTGAGAGAGCCGACGGCCGCGGAAACGTCAAATTGGCGGTCGGTGGTACACGACCGAGCTTGGCAAGAATAAGGCGCCAAGCTAAATCTCTAGGCTAACCACCCACTCGAGGATTTTTCACTGCGGGGCTCGAACTTGGCAACTGGGGGCGAAGGGGTGGCGGCTCTGAACGGTGCGGCTAGGAAAGGGGGTATACACGCGAGTCGAGCAGCTTCGATCGGTGGGGCAAAGCAGTATACTACAGTCGATGAGACCGTGGGAACTTGGCGTGCCGCCTCTGCTTGCGTCGGGGCGGTCAACTTCGAGCAGTGCCACTGATGGCGGCTGGCGGAACAGCAGGACAGGGCGACACACCTTACCTGCGACACGGTGCGGTCATGTCGGTGGCAACGTCAAGAGAACGGCGGCCACAGTTCGGACCAGACCTCACCGTGGTGTCGGCAAGCGAGGGAGAGGGCGCCACAGCGTGCACGACCCCGTGCGCAGGATAGCAGGATAGGGCGAGGCGACCCTCCACCTTACGCGACGCAAAAGCGGGGCTAGGCCCACGCGGGCAAGGGTGCCGCGCGGTACAAACCGAGGCGCAACTGGTCCACAGCCACAGCGCGGACATGGCCTGCGGTCGAAGCTAGAGTGCCAACGCGTGGTGACCGTGAACGCCGAGCGAGACCGTCGAACGTAACACCCGCATGAATTTTAAAGCGACACGGAACAGCTGAAATACTCAATTGGGGCTCAGACCAACCTACCAACCTAAAGCCGACACCTCCAGTGGGCTATCAGAATAGACACCCAGACCAAAGGGCGACTGGGGAGAAGGATATAAGGATGCCAGCATAAGCTTGCCACTGGAACGCCGGTTCGCCCACAGGACGCCACAGACACAACTCCTAGCGCATTCCAAAGAAGTTTGAGTAATTTTTGCGAGAGCAAGCCGATCTCCAACACCACCACGACCTACACCATGCTCAAGAGCCCGGTGAGGAGCAACCAACTACGCAACAACATGCTATTAGTGCTTAGGTATTTTGGTTGGAAATTAAACGTCAAATGAGGTATTGACATTAACTCTTTCTACCTAGACACGATCTAGAGTTTAGGTAGAATTGAATTTTGAATTCGATTTTCGAGCTTGCAAAATACTATTTAACAATATCTATTTTCCAAAACAAAAGTTGTATTTTCATCTACTCTTGCTCGTCAATCATTGCTTAAGCGCGACCCACCAGTCATAATTTTATTTATGTTCATAAAAATTGTTTTTTAACATCAATTACTTCAACAACTTAGACCGCACTCCCATGATCTTACGGGAAACAACTAACTTACCTTATTCGCTTATTATTTCCGATGAGGTAAAATTGTAAAACTTGAGAACTTGTTTATTTAATTTCTTTTAGGTTTTAAAGTGAGGCGCTAAGCGGCTCGTAATACCAGGGTGTTATAGATAGGTCCTGAAACTCTGAGTAAACTCTACCCAAGTAATAGGAGCGGCATTTGCAGGGCATCCAAACTTGAAGGAATCCCACCAATCTTGAGCTGCCCCCTGTAGTTGCCACGATGCATACAACACCTTTTCCATGTCGTTGCATTGAGCTATGTCCAGTTGTTTTTCCATCGTGCGCAACCAGTCGTCAGCATCCAACGGATCAGTAGAGTGTGTAAACACCGGTGGATGTCCTTTCATAAATTCACCACGCTTGTCCCTAACATGGATAGGTGGTGGTCCTCCAACAGGCTCATTGTCCATCCGCTGCATCATTGCCTGCATGAGTTGAGCTTGTATTCCTATCAGCTGTTCCATTGTCACTATAGGTGGGTTGGGCGGATCCATGGCGACATTCCTGCCACGGCCTCTGCTCCTTCCACGTCCTCTGGCTGCCATCTGTTTTCCAAAACAAACGCTCAAATTTAGGGTTTATCCAATTATAAATCACTTATAAATGATAAAAGATACAAATCTGAAATTTTCTGGGCGAAAACCAGTGACAACAGATCAGTAAAATGAACATAACTCTAACTCCAGATATCCTATTAAGGTGTGCTATACGTGGTTGGAAAGCTTAATAAGTTCTCTGCAACTTTGGTATTTAACACGTTTTCAGATTCTATCATTATGTCTGCCGAAAACAGAGTACAACCCAGACTGTTCCAGACTCTCAGTTAGCACAGCAACCTCAACTTAGAACTGTTATAACTCCCAGACCAGAACAGATATAAGGGTGATCTCCTATGCGTTGGAAAGGTGTCAAAGTATAGTTACTGCTGTAAAATTTTCATGATTTTTGGACTTACAAAAACTGAGATATTAAATAAAGAGCACAGGCTATCCCAGTAAACAGCAACAGTGAAGATAGATAAAGTGGACCCCAAACTTAATTAAGCATCAACTAAACCTTAAAATTTAACTTAAGAGAATCACGGACAAGCCCATGAATTCTCAGCATTCAAAGGAAAAGTTCAACTCAAGCATGATCACAAGAACAAACCATCAAACACATCAAAGTTCATGACCCAAGCAAAAGACTCGACTCGAACGGCGCGACTAACGATCTTTATTACAACAGGGCATCGCAATTCTAAGAGTCATCCTGATGCACGTCATAGTCCTCATCTAGCTTCTTGTAGAGTGGGGGCTGCCCCAGCCGAGCCCTCAGCTTGTCGATCTCTTTCTGGTAACGCCTCGCGGCCTTGTGCACTCCACGCAGTTCCTTCTGGAGATCTTCGTTCCCCACCTTTAGTGCAAGAGCATACCGCACTGTAGTGTCTAAGGCAGGAGAGCTGTGCTAAGGGTCTATCACCACCCAGTCCTTCTTCTGTACATCATAGCGAGGCAAGTACCTAAAACGATCTGCCTCCATAGCCTCATACCGTAAGCCATGGTAGTACTCATATGCCTCCCGAGCGGCGTCCTCCATACTGTTGAAAGCTTCAGCACGCTTGGACGTGTGCCCATGGACAGTGTTCACCACCCTACCATTCTTATCATCCTTCCAGACGGTGACAGTCAGCTCCGACTTCTAGTAAGTCTCCTTAGTGGGGTGAGTGTACTCAGCACAATAGTACTAGATGCCGGTGTTCAGGTCGGCGTAGTAGTCCTGAAGCATGTCGTTGAGCAACTTGTGATGGTAGGCCGTGTGAGGAGTGTGCTTGTAGATGTAGGTACGAGTCCACCCAGGCTCCTCTTCAGGTTCTTCCTCATCAGTAGGAGCCATCTCCTGCTCTCCCTCTTCAATGAACGCGGCAGGAGCTGGTGTTGGTGAAGCCGGCGCAGATGCAGCTGGTGCTAGAGCAGGCGAAGCAGAGAGTGGTGGAGTCGGTGCAGCTGGTGCAGGTTCTCCATCATCCTCCTCATGCCCGGTGATGTTCACTAAGAGCACGGTGTCCTCCTCCATGGGTTCCTCTTCCATCATCATGGGCTCCTCTTCATCATCAGAGATGATGACAATCTCTGGGACTGGCGCCTCTTCAGGGAACAGGACACGGGGTGGAAGGCTAGCTCCAACGCTCTTGCGGGCGGTCTCCCTGGTGTGGGCCATCTACAAAATTTATTTTTTTAGAAGAGATTAGAGTCAATAATTTCATAATAGAATAAAGTAGAAGGAGCATAAAGGTTTTAACAAATAACAAGACTAAGGTAGTAAGCAAGAACAAGTAAAATAATAAGTAACAAATGACCATTTCTAACTAGGATTACGTCCTACAGTCGACACGAGCTCCGATACCAATTTGTCACGCCCATATTTTGGTAAACACAAAATTTGGATGCAAACCATATGTAAAGAACATATAGAACAAATTGTAAAGGAGAAGTATCATACTCAGTGCCTTATTACAATAATGAACCATAGTTCATTACATAAATAAAAACATCTTAAAGTCTGGAGATCTAAAAAAATAAACTAAACACTCCAAGGGCATCTCCATCACCACAGGATCTGGTCGACTGGTTGACAACAACCTAGTTGTCCTCAAAGTAATCGTCGTAGTCATTGCTATCTGTACCCATCCGGGATTTTTATCCAATAATGAAAAATAAACAAGCATAAGTACATCTCGTACTTAACAAGATAATATGGGGTTCATGAGGCTCAGAAGGTTGACACTGGTTGTACTGCAGTTAGCTTTTAAATATGTAACCTCCTAATATTAATTAAGTTATGGTTATGCTTAAGCCCCAGGTAACCACAGTAGTATCATGAATAAGTAACACATCATCATTAATCATTATTATTATCATTATCAGCAAAAATTCAGTTATTCCACCAGTTTTCTGGGCCACCCGTAACCGTGAGCACGGCTGTTATAACAGTTTGTTAAACTCTGCGCAGAGGTGTATACTTTCACTGTGAGTCATGATTCCCATATGCCTGGGGCCCGTTGACCCCCTAACACTTCCAAGGTGAGTGGGTAGGGTACACTATGGAGCCTTTCAAAAGTTCGTCTAACATGTTAGGGCAGCTAGGTTTCGGTGGCAAGCAGATATAGGTCTCGCCTTCCCAAATGGCACATTGACACGCAGCCTATACACATAGGGACAGGAGCCAAACTATACCCGAGTCGGCAGACCCCTTTTGCACCCTTTCGGGTAACCTCTAACATGCTAGAAAAGGTCTTCATACTTAACTAAAGCCAGAGCCATATGGCTCTCATAGTTGTACTGTAGGTCCCAGCTTTTGCCAATGAATGAGTCCTTATGGAGGGCCAAGAGCATCGTGAATACACAAGCTCTCTCACCCTATGTCCATGTTTCTCAAAATCAAGTTTTAACAAGTATTGCATATAATCATTAGTCATTGTCCATATTCACAGTATTTAAGTGGAGCGCTAGCAACTACCCATATGCAAGTGTAACCCATCGGTAACAAGGTACAAGATAATCAAAGACTAGGATATCCTTATGTTGAGCAATTTGACACATGCAAATGACTAATTAGATAATGAATAGGACAACAAGGAATATCCCATATTATACTTACCTTGCTCGTAGAACTCATGCTGGTCTGAATTATCACTGTAGAAGATCTCGTCACCCATGTAGCAATTACGGTCTACTCGAACCACAATCAACAACACGCATTCCAAGAACATCCATGCAAGGAAAACAAGACTAGATTAGAACATTACATCAACAGAGAGAAATCAATCTAAAAGGTTTATAACACTATTCTACATGTTGCTATGATCACACAGATATAAAGATCACGAAAAACAGAGTTGAAACGCGAAAGTTATGAATTTACTAAGATTTCCTATAGATAAATAATTACTATAATACAAATCCAAAATTTAAATATTACAAATCTACTGTACAACAGTACTAACATGTAGAGCTCATGAATATGAACCTAACAGAATTTGAACGGGTCAAAATGTAGTTAAAATGAGCATTTTATGACTAAAACAAAATCAGTGGCAAACTTGTAAATAAAGGAAAACATATTCTTGAAGTTACCGAGATGAACTACGTTTTCAAAAGAAGAAAATGTATTCGGGAGTTACGCTTTGGAGTGTGGGTTTGATTCAATAAAAACTCGGGGGTTCTTTAAGAAAATTACCCCCGAAGGGGTATCCAGCGATCTGGACCGTCGGATCGGATCCGAACGGTCCCGATTTAAAAGAGGGAGGACGGGGGCGGCTGCCGGCCGGAGAAGAAGGCCGCGCGGCGGCACGTGTAACACCCAAAAATTCTAAACTTTAGGAATAATGAATTTCAAATAAGTTAGATAACAATTAAGGGCAAATTAAAATTTTAAAAACTATTTGGTGATGCATTCATGCTGTTGCATTTATTTTATTTTGTGGTGTGGTTATATTTGTTTTATTTTAATTGATTCGGTTTTGGAAAATATATATATAGAAGTGAATAAATGAAGAAAAGAAAGAAGAAAAAAATATATAAAACAACTTACCTTCTCCCTGGCGGCCTGGAAGCCCAACCGAACCGGCCCGCTTTCCCTCCCTCTTCCTTTGGGCCGTCGGTCCGAGCCTGCTTCTCCACGCTCGCGACCGCGTGGGCCGGCCCAGAGCCGCGGCAGCCGCGCCCTCTCCCTCCTTGCTTCACTGACCAATGGACCCCACTTGTCGGTCTTGTCTTCTTCATCATGTTCGTGACCGAGCCAGACTTTGCCGCCACCGATCCTTGCCAAATTAACCGGGATCTCCTAACCGAACACGACACGGTGGAGCTATAAAAGTGAAGCCGTGACCCTCCTCTTTCCGTTTTTCCTCTAAACCGCGAGTTCCACCACGTGAAATCGAGTTCTAGGGTTTGAGGTTGTTGAAGGTCGGCGGTTGAACGGTTGGGGAGTTTCGGGTGGATTGGAGGTCAATTTCTTCGCTTGGGTGAGTTTGTCATCTTCTCCTCTCCCTCCCAATGCTATTCTTTTGAGTTTTTGTGCTTTGTATCGTGGGATTGGAGCTCACCGTGGCCGACAATGGCGCCGCCGTTCATCCTCGAGCCGTGTTCTCTCATCGGGTCGTCGTAGCGCTACTAAACCGCATAGATGAGTTCGAGTTTACTTCCTCTTTCGATTTGTGTTGGTGGCGGGGCGAGTTGTGGTTGGAAAAGGTGGGGCTGAAGCTCTCCGGCGAGTTCATGGCGGTGGCCATGGTGGCCACCGGCCGGATGTACTGTAGATGGCCGGTCTCTTTTCTCTCTCTCGCTTGAATCGATTAGCAGCCGTCCGATCTCGGATCAACGGCTGAAATTAGAACATACCCCTTCGCGGGTAGTTTTTCTAAAGAACCCCTGGATTTGTTAGAAATCAATCCGCGGTCCATAGCGTATGTCAGAAAATGCGTTTTCGCATTTTGAAAGCATATTTTCTTCTGGTTTATTCAAAAATACGTTTTTAGGAAATTACAGTTTTGCCACTAGAATTGTTTTGGTCATAAAAACTTCGTTTTAACTCCGATTTGATCCGTTCAAGTTGCGTTAGGTTCGTATTTGCGAGCTCTACATGTTAGTGTAGTTGTACAGTTAGTTTTGATAATTTATTTTTTGAGTTTATAATTAAGTATTTATTTATCTATAGGAAATCTTAGAAAATTCATAACTTTCACGTTTTAACTCCGAATTTGGTGATCTTTGCGTCTGTGTGATCGTAGAAATGTGTAGAAGAGTTTTATAAACTTTTATTACTGTTTTGCTACTGTTGGTGTACTGTTCTAATTGTATCTCTTTGTTTGCTTCGTGTTTGTTTGATTGGATGCATGTGTGTTGTTGATTGATGATCGAGTATAGAAGGTGAGCAGTATCTGGACGATTCGGAGTATTACTTTGAGCCAAGTCAGCAGTATCATCAGGAAAGCTTTGATTAAGGCAAGTATAACACAGGACTATCCTTGTTACCTATTCACTGAAATTATTATACATATGCATGTGTCTTCCTTGACAACCATAGAGATTATAACTTAGCTATTGATATCTTGTTTCCTTGTCACCTATGGGTTATGCATTTGGGTAGCTACTGCTAGCGCTTAATTATGAACAATGATCTTGTAATTTGACTAATGGATTATGCAATCAACCAATTAAGATGATGTTATTTCTGTTGAAAGGGGGCTAGAGCATGTGGGTTATTTTGATGCTCTAGTTACTCTCCGTAAGGACTTACCTGTAAGTGATAACCGGGACATACAGTACAGCTGTGAGGGCTATATGGCTCTGGCTCTAGTTGTTCAAGAGACCTTTTCTAGCTTGTTAGAGGTTACCTTAAATGGCGTAAGAATGGCTTGCCACGTTGGGTGTAGTGCAAGCCCCTGGCCTAGTGTGTATAGGCTGCGGTTGTTGTGCCACAGGGAAGGGGGGTTCTACATCTGCCTGCCGAGTGAATCTAATGGCCCTAACTTGTTAGACGAACTTTTGAATGGCTTTATATGGTCTCTGATGTTTTGGGCCTTGCAAACCCATGCATTTGGAAATCATGACTCACAGTGAAAGTGTACACCTCTACGCAGAGTTAAAAACTGGTATACTAGCCGTGCTCACGGATACGAGCGGCCTTGGAGATTCTTACAGAATAGTTGATCACCATTGTTATATCATGCTTAATTATTGTTGATTATTATTATGCTCATGTTAATGCTATTCATTATCCTTATTACAATTGATCATTGATTCATTAATGGGATTTGGATTACCTTGATGCTACTCAATTGCTAATTATATGATGATTAAAAGCTAAACGCAGTCAAACAGTGTCTAGCCTTTTTGAGCCTCATGAACCCTGTGTTATACTTGTTGAGTTCGACATGGACTCACTCTTGCTATTTCCCCAACACTCCAGTGTGTAATAAGATGCTACTCGGAAAAAGGACAAAGGTGTAGTGGAGTTTCCAGAAGACTAGTAGAAGTGCTAGGCATATGTTACCCCTAGTCAGCCGTCCCTGAGAAGAATGGAGCCCGAAGTTTAGTCACCGTTCCGCGATACTCTGATGTAAGTGTTAATATAGCTATGTATACGTTATATAATAACATTGTTTCTAATACTTTTTCATTCTGGCATATGTGTGGACTTCCTGGGCACACATATGATTAGCCTGGTTTTGTTCTTTAGAAAACCGGGTGTGACAGAGTGGTATCAGAGCGGTGTTGACTGTAGGACGTATGCCAAATAGCTCTAGACGTATTCTAAAACTTATTTTACTATAAAACTATTTTCTCATCCCTTGACTCATTGATTTTGACTATTTCCTGTTTCTTGTCCTGTTGTATCCCTTCCTTGATAGCTTCCTTTGAGCTATTATTTCTTACTCCCTTGGATTTTATTTTATGTTGTTTTTACTAAAAGTTTTCTGATCTTACCTTGTTCAAAAGTTCGATGGCCTTTCATCATCTCTAATGTGCCAATAGGATGACCACCATTATTGAAGAAGCACGTGTAGTACCGATGATGTGATGTGTGCTTGTTTTGCTTGATGTGTTGCTTGTGTGTTGTTCTTGTTCTCGTGTTTCAAAGGTAGGCCCGGAAGGTATAAGTCTTGAGAAGTAGCTCGATCTATGTTAAGTGGGGTAGTGACATCTTGTATCTTACTTATCTTTCAATCGATCCTAATTCATGCCATTTTCTCTTACACTGTTCCTGTCTACCCTTGGTTGTCATGCTACCTTATTAATCTCATCTTAATGGATGATCAACACATGAAGGACTTATCATTAGCAGCAAGCTTTAGAGAAAGTGTTGCCTTCAATGACATTGTCAGGTGAAACAAGATCTTTGTTAAGTGGGGTAGCATCTGCTATCAACAACAGCAAGTCCTGAATATCTCAAGCGACGAGGCATGAGGAGGTACAAAGAACTCAAGATCAAACCTTATCTTTCTTGTCATCTTTTGGCTATCCTCGATCCATGTCTTATATCTCATCAACACAAAGCAAAGAAGCATGAAGACTTGAAGATTAGTGTTATCTATCTCTCTAGTGTCTTTGAATCTCGTTTCTACCTTATCCTGTTTTTTTATATAGCAGTCTGTCTTCCTTAGCTTATATCTCTATTTTTGGATGCCCAAAAATCATGGATAAATTCTGGACAATAGTAGACTTCAATATCTTTCTTTGACCGTAAGAACCGCCCTGATATCTACTATGGTTTGGGAGTTATGAAAATCACAAGGCGACTCATATGTGCTGTCAGCAATCTGGAATAGTTTCTGTTGTGCATAGTTTTCGACTACCTTAACTGCAGAATCTGGAGAAGAATTCTATAAGGAAGTTGTAGTAAATTTGATAAGCTTTCCAACGGTATAAGCTACAATATCATTGGATTCGTAGAACTCGAGATATAACTGTATTTCTGCACTGCTATTTTCTGCTCGCGAGGAAGTGCAGGTTACTTGTTCTTGCATATGCTCATGAGTCTCTTTGACACGATAGAAGGAAACGATAGTAGTTATCACTCAGAAACAAATGCAAGCTATCCTTTGGTGTACTCTAGTTGATCTCTTCTTAAGAGGGTTTGTCGAACTAAAAGACGATACAAGATGGAGGTTTATATGTTCTATTTCGTCACCTGGAAGCATCAGCTAGCTACATGGTTGTAAAGTCACTATCGAGCGCAGGTATTCATTCTCAGAGTGGTAATCTGTTAGAACCATCTACAAGAGTCGTAAGGGTCTAAAGGAGACATTTATAAAGTTGGTTATGAGCTTGTGGCATCATCATTGCATAAGAGTTGCTGAAGGAAAAAAAAGAACTTAAAGAGCAAGCTTATAAGGAGATTGACCAATTAAGGGCGGAGTTAGGTCGTCCCAAGATTTATTAGAAGCTTAACTAGGAAATAGGAAAAATCCTTATGTAATAAGAACGATAGTAGTTGCGAGTCAATTTTAAGTTGGATTGTTTTGAGAGTCAGTTTGTGGTGTGAACAATTGTGTGATTGATGGATTGTTATTATGATAATGTGTGATTTGGATCTTTGTAATGTGTGCTGGAGTTTTGTAGACAGGCCTACAAGTTCCATGGTTAAGAATATTAAGTTTGATCAAAATATATTAGTTGGTTATGAGGTGAACATAGTTCTGTCCTTTGCTGATTTTTAGGTCAGTCTGGGATGTTTAAGAAATAACTTAAAATCCATTAATGGGAAATTTAAAAAATTATACTGGGAATAATTAAACTTCTATATCTTTCCAACCCCGCAAGAATCACCTTATTATCTATTATGAGCTAAGAGATATACATGTTCCAAGTTGGAGTTACTGCACAGTCTGGAATTCTGAAACAGTTTCGGTTAAGTTCAGTTTTTGGCCAATTATTTGACAGATTCAGAAAAAGTGTTGTGAATAAAAGTTGTAGATAATTTTGTAAGCTTTCCAACCATGTAAAGATCATCTGAATTGGACGTCTGTAGCTCGAGATATAACAGTTTTACTGAGTTACTGAAATTGGAATTTGCACAGAGAAATCAGATTTTGCTTATCTATTGAATTGGAAACCACCTATTGATGTTAGCGAGATTCGTAGTTTCTTGGGATTAGCTGGATATTACAGACGGTTCATTGAAGGGTTTTCTAAACTTGTTAAACTTATGACATCTCTATTAGAGAAGAATGCCAAGTTTGTGTGGTCAGATAAATGTCAAGCTAGTTTTGAGGAATTGAAGAAGAGGTTGACTACAGCGCCTGTTTTGGTTTTGCCAGATTTGAGTAAGAAGTTTTCTATTTATTGTGATGCTTCTCGTCAAGGTTTGGGATGTGTTCTTATGCAAGAAGGCAGAGTTGTGGCTTATGCATCTAGGCAGTTGAGAAAGCATGAGTTGAATTATCCTACACATGATTTGGAGTTAGCAGCTGTAGTTCATGCTTTAAAGATTTGGAGACATTATTTGATTGGACATAAGAGCCAATGAGATACGGATGTTGTCTATGACTAGTGAGTTATGTGCTGAATTTGAATATTTGAATTTAGGAATTGTTACTAATACAATGGAATTAGTGATAGAGCCTACTTTAGAGTAAGAAATTTATAAGGGTCAGTTGAAGGATGAGAAATTGAAGAAGATAGCAGAAGATATAGTGATTGGTAAGTCACCAGGGTTTTCGAATGGATGATAATGGGATTTTGTGGTTTGGAAAGAGGCTGTGTGTATCTGAGGATCAAGCTGTTCGACAGGCAATTCTTAGCGAAGCTCATGAGTCAGCTTATTCCATTCATCCTGGTAGCACTAAGATGTATTTGGATCTGAAACAGAAATATTGGTGGGTTGGATTAAAGCGAGATGTGGCTGAGTATGTGGCATTGTGTGACACTTGTCAGAGGGTGAAAGCAGAGCATCAAAGACCTGCTGGATTGTGCAACCAATGAAGATTCCTGAATGGAAGTGGGAGGAAGTTGGTATGGATTTTATAGTAGGGTTACCGCGTATTCAGAGAGGTTATGATTCTATTTGGGTGATAGTGGATCGGTTAACCAAAGTTGCTCATTTTATACCAGTTAAGACTACTTACCATGGACCAAAATTGGCAGAGTTGTATATGGAGAGGATAGTATGTTTGCATGGAGTTCCAAAGAAGATTGTATCTGATCGAGGATCGCAGTTTACGTCGCACTTTTGAAAAGCTGTACATGAATCATTGGGAACAAAATTGAATTTTAGTACGGCATATCATCCACAGACAGATGGACAGACTGAAAGGACCAACCAGGTATTAGAGGATATGTTGAGAGCTTGTGCATTACAATATGAAACTAGTTGGGATAAGAGTTTGCCTTATACAGAATTCTCTTACAATAACAGTTATCAACAGAGTCTTAAGATGGCACCGTTTGAAGCTTTGTATGGACGTAAGTGTAGAACTCCATTGTTTTGGGATCAGACAGGTGAATCTCAAGTGTTTGGTACAGATGTTCTTAGAAACGCAGAAGATCAAGTGCGAGCGATTCGTGAGAATTTGAGAGTAGCACAGTCACGTCAGAAGAGTTATGCTGACAATAGAAGAAGAGATTTAGTTTTTGAGGTAGGTGATTATGTCTATTTGAAGGTGTCACCTATGAAAAGTGTGAAGAGGTTTAACATGAAAGGTAAACTAGCACCAAGGTATGTTGGACCATTTAAAGTTATTACTAGACGTGGGGAAGTTGCTTATCAATTAGAGTTGCCTGAGAATTTATCTGGAGTACATGATGTGTTCCATGTTTCACAACTTAAGAAGTGTTTATGGGTGCCTGGGGAGCAGATACCTTTAGAAGAGTTGACTGTTAAGGAGGATCTTACATATGAAGAGTTTCCGATTAAGATTTTAGAGACTGCTGAGAGAGTTACTCGAAGTCGGGTTATTAAAATGTGCAAGGTGCAGTGGAATCGATATTCAGAGGCAGAGGCAACTTGGGAAAGAGAGGATGAATTAAGGAAATCATATCCGCAGTTGTTTGAGTAAGCAGTTCAATCTCGAGGACGAGATTCTTTTAAGGGGGGTAGAATTTGTAACACCCAAAAATTCTAAACTTTAGGAATAATGAATTTCAAATAAGTTAGATAACAATTAAGGGCAAATTAAAATTTTAAAAACTATTTGGTGATGCATTCATGCTGTTGCATTTACTAAGATTTCCTATAGATAAATAATTACTATAATACAAATCCAAAATTTAAATATTACAAATCTACTGTACAACAGTACTAACATGTAGAGCTCGCGAATACGAACCTAACGGAATTTGAACGGGTCAAAATGTAGTTAAAATGAGCATTTTATGACTAAAACAAAATCAGTGGCAAACTTGTAAATAAAGGAAAACATATTCTTGAAGTTACCGAGATGAACTACGTTTTCAAAAGAAGAAAATGTATTCGGGAGTTACGCTTTGGAGTGTGGGTTTGATTCAATAAAAACTCGGGGGTTCTTTAAGAAAATTACCCCCGAAGGGGTATCCAGCGATCTGGATCGTCGGATCGGATCCGAACGGTCCCGATTTAAAAGAGGGAGGATGGGGGCGGCTGCCAGCCGGAGAAGAAGGCCGCGCGGCGGCACGTGAAACACCCAAAAATTCTAAACTTTAGGAATAATGAATTTCAAATAAGTTAGATAACAATTAAGGGCAAATTAAAATTTTAAAAACTATTTGGTGATGCATTCATGCTGTTGTATTTATTTTATTTTGTGGTGTGGTTATATTTGTTTTATTTTAATTGATTTGGTTTTGGAAAATATATATATATAAGTGAATAAATGAAGAAAAGAAAGAAGAAAAAATATATAAAACAACTTACCTTCTCCCTGGCGGCCTGGAAGCCCAACCGAACCGGTCCGCTTTCTCTCCCTCTTCCTTTGGGCCGTCGGTCCGAGCCTGCTTCTCCACGCTCGCGACCGCGTGGGCCGGCCCAGAGCCGCGGCAGCCGTGCCCTCTCCCTCCTTGCTTCGCTGACCAATGGACCCCACTTGTCGGTCTTGTCTTCTTCATCATGTTCGTGACCGAGCCGGACTTTGCCGCCACCGATCCTTGCCAAATTAACCGGGATCTCCTAACCGAACACGACGCGGTGGAGCTATAAAAGTGAAGCCGTGACCCTCCTCTTTCCGTTTTTCCTCTAAACCGTGAGTTCCACCACGTGACATCGAGTTCTAGGGTTTGAGGTTGTTGAAGGTCGGCGGTTGAACGGTTGGGGAGTTTCGGGTGGATTGGAGGTCAATTTCTTCGCTTGGGTGAGTTTTTCATCTTCTCCTCTCCCTCCCAATGCTCTTCTTTTGAGTTTTTGTGCTTTGTATCGCGGGATTGGAGCTCACCGTGGCCGACAATGGCGCCGTCGTTCGTCCCCGAGCCATGTTCTCTCATCGGGTCGTCGTAGCGCTACTAAACCGTATAGATGAGTTCGAGTTTACTTCCTCTTTCGATTTGTGTTGGTGGCGGGGCGAGTTGTGGTCGGAAAAGGTGGGGCTAAAGCTCTCTGGCGAGTTCATGGCGGCGGACATGGTGGCCACTGGCCGGATGTACTGTAGATGGCCGGTCTCTTTCTCTCTCTCGCTTGAATCGATTAGCAGCCGTCCGATCTCGGATCAACGGCTGAAATTAGAACATACCCCTTCGCGGGTAGTTTTTCTAAAGAACCCCTGGATTTGTTAGAAATCAATCCGCGGTCCATAGCGTATGTCAGAAAATGCGTTTTCGCGTTTTGAAAGCGTATTTTCTTCTGGTTTATTCAAAAATACGTTTTTAGGAAATTACAGTTTTGCCACTAGAATTGTTTTGGTCATAAAAACTTCGTTTTAACTCCGATTTGATCCGTTCAAGTTGCGTTAGGTTCGTATTTGCGAGCTCTACATGTTAGTGTAGTTGTACAGTTAGTTTTGATAATTTATTTTTTGAGTTTATAATTAAGTATTTATTTATCTATAGGAAATCTTAGAAAATTCATAACTTTCACGTTTTAACTCCGAATTTGGTGATCTTTGCGTCTGTGTGATCGTAGAAACGTGTAGAAGAGTTTTATAAACTTTTATTACTGTTTTGCTACTGTTGGTGTACTGTTCTAATTGTATCTCTTTGTTTGCTTCGTGTTTGTTTGATTGGATGCATGTGTGTTGTTGATTGATGATCGAGTATAGAAGGTGAGCAGTATCTGGACGATTCGGAGTATTACTTTGAGCCAAGTCAGCAGTATCATCAGGAAAGCTTTGATTAAGGCAAGTATAACACAGGACTATCCTTGTTACCTATTCACTGAAATTATTATACATATGCATGTGTCTTCCTTGACAACCATAGAGATTATAACTTAGCTATTGATATCTTGTTTCCTTGTCACCTATGGGTTATGCATTTGGGTAGCTACTGCTAGCGCTTAATTATGAACAATGATCTTGTAATTTGACTAATGGATTATGCAATCAACCAATTAAGATGATGTTATTTCTGTTGAAAGGGGGCTAGAGCATGTGGGTTATTTTGATGCTCTAGTTACTCTCCGTAAGGACTTACCTGTAAGTGATAACCGGGACATACAGTACAGCTGTGAGGGCTATATGGCTCTGGCTCTAGTTGTTCAAGAGACCTTTTCTAGCTTGTTAGAGGTTACCTTAAATGGCGTAAGAATGGCTTGCCACGTTGGGTGTAGTGCAAGCCCCTGGCCTAGTGTGTATAGGCTGCGGTTGTTGTGCCACAGGGAAGGGGGGTTCTACATCTGCCTGCCGAGTGAATCTAATGGCCCTAACTTGTTAGACGAACTTTTGAATGGCTTTATATGGTCTCTGATGTTTTGGGCCTTGCAAACCCATGCATTTGGAAATCATGACTCACAGTGAAAGTGTACACCTCTACGCAGAGTTAAAAACTGGTATACTAGCCGTGCTCACGGATACGAGCGGCCTTGGAGATTCTTACAGAATAGTTGATCACCATTGTTATATCATGCTTAATTATTGTTGATTATTATTATGCTCATGTTAATGCTATTCATTATCCTTATTACAATTGATCATTGATTCATTAATGGGATTTGGATTACCTTGATGCTACTCAATTGCTAATTATATGATGATTAAAAGCTAAACGCAGTCAAACAGTGTCTAGCCTTTTTGAGCCTCATGAACCCTGTGTTATACTTGTTGAGTTCGACATGGACTCACTCTTGCTATTTCCCCAACACTCCAGTGTGTAATAAGATGCTACTCGGAAAAAGGACAAAGGTGTAGTGGAGTTTCCAGAAGACTAGTAGAAGTGCTAGGCATATGTTACCCCTAGTCAGCCGTCCCTGAGAAGAATGGAGCCCGAAGTTTAGTCACCGTTCCGCGATACTCTGATGTAAGTGTTAATATAGCTATGTATACGTTATATAATAACATTGTTTCTAATACTTTTTCATTCTGGCATATGTGTGGACTTCCTGGGCACACATATGATTAGCCTGGTTTTGTTCTTTAGAAAACCGGGTGTGACAGCACGCCATTTCCGGTGGTGACCGAGCTCGCCGGCGTAAGTGGAAATGGCCTTAGATGCCACCATTTGACACCGGACTTGCACGAAATGAAAGAGGAGGTCAAGGCAGTTCTCACCGAGAGGAAAACGAAGACGGGAGTTGACCAAGGGTAGCTCGTGGCGAGAGATGGCGGACGGCTCCTCCCTGTGAAGTTCCACAGTGAATCACGGGTCTCTCGAGAACCAAACAAAGGAAAAAGATGGTGCGGGGAAGGTCCCTACCGTGCAGCGGAGCTCGGCAACGTGCGAAATCCGACGGTGGGTCGTCGGGGAGGAGAAACCCGAGCTCGTCCGACGAGCTAGGGTTCTAGAGTTGTGCGAGCTCGTTATCTGTGGAGCGAGGTGGGAATAGAGCTTAGGGGTGCACGGCTGGATTTATAGGCGATGGAAATCACGTCCAAAAGGAAGGAAACGAGCAATTACTCGATCCCCAGCCACGGTGGCAAAAGAGGAAGGCTCCTCTAGTTGTGGCGGGAGGTAGGAGACGGCAGGGTGACGGGCCCACGCGTCAGCGGCTGAGGATGGTGGGCTCCGCACATCAGCGGAGGGAGGCGGGAGCGCGCACTGCGGCTCGGCCTGCGGGTCGGCCCAAGAAGAGGGGCGCGCGGGCTATTTGGCCGGGCCGAAGGAGAAGGAGGGCAGCGGCCTCATGGGCTTGCGGGAGCAAGGGGGCGGCTGGCTGGGCCAGCGGGCCAAAACCAAGGAACGAGAAAAGAATAAATGTTTTCCTTTTTCTTTTTATGAACAAATTTGTAAATTCATTTTCAAGAGATTTTGAACTCATTTTTGAATTCTGTAAAAACCACTCAACTCATAAATAAATATACAGCAGCATGAGTGCAACAACATGTAGCTAGCCTTATATTTGATTTTAATTTCATAAAATTTATTATCTCCCTAAGTTAAATGCTCACACAAATATATAATTAAATCCATTTCTTCTATTTTAAAAGATGCAAAAAAATCTTGGGTGTTACATTCTCTCTCTACGGCTTGTACCTTGGTGGATCCAAGTTCTACCTGAGCTTGCTTCTGAGATTTCTCTCATAATCAACTTCTGATTCAAGTAAGTATTTGTTTATATTGTTCATCAGGATCGCACTATTTTGAGTGCTTTATTCTCTTCTTAGGGGGAGTAAAGTATTAATCGTAAGTGTAAGTGTGGTGCTTAGACTTAGGTTAATTATGGATGCACCCTGCATTCCGGATCGATGGTAGCTTGCGAGGGTGACTCTTATAGCCTCGTTGAATCCTCTATAGTTCACCTCCCGTTTATAGGCCAAATAGGACCCGGTTGCAAAGGAAAGCATCCTATGTTGGTGTCTTTCCTTAGTAATGTCTCCAATTGAACAGTTGAATACATAGTTTACCCAAGATTAGAATTAGAGAACCTCAGTTATGCTCTCTACGCTCCTGTTTATCTTAACCTTGTTGCTACTCTTAGTTAAGTTAAACCTTAACCCAATTACCACCCCCTTGTTAAGTTAGACCATAGTTAGTCTCACACGTTTTCCTGTTTATACGATACTTGGAATACCTCCGGGTGAAAGCTACAGCAATATATGTGCGCTTACGAATTTATTTGTGTGCGTTAATTTATACCAACAGCATTGCATTTAGAAAAGAAAATAAAATTTTCATTATTGCATTATAAACCTTAAGCCCATGTAAATAATTTTTACCGTGTGTAAAAACCAGCAAGAATATTCACCGTGGTGGCATATAAATAAAAATACCATGCATGCATTATATAAGAAAATCCAAAAATATGAGATAACATCCTACTAAAATTGTGCCAAATCAAAAATCTTTCTAACTCTAAGAACGACTAATCCCTGGACAGCTGACTGCTAATCCTTTTATTCTAATCTGTTCCACGAGTTTTGTTGTTCTTATTGAAGTTTTTGCAGGATAGTCATGAGCAAGTTCATCCAGTCGTCTTCATCTCGCTTCACCAGGAGTGCACCCTCTAAGAGAAACCTAACTTCCTGATGAATGAGAAGGACATTCGCTAGCGAACCCGTTCTAAGAATAACAAGTTTGAACAACCATGATAACAACCAGCTTGGGGAAAAGGCATCCTCCGTATCTAGATAAGTATTTCTTTCCCTTAGTTTTACTATTTATAAGTTTGCTATATATATAAGTCATAAAAAGATGCATAAGCTAAAAACAAAATAAAAATTTATCTTTGTGTTAGATATATATAATAGTATTGTGTGATCTAAAAAATGAAAACAAAATAAAAGATGTATGTCTAGTTTTCTGTTTTTAAGAGCTGAATAAATAAAAGGACTCTAAGGATAATCTCTTGAATAGAAATGATGAATAGTTGCTCTGTCGTAATTCCTTTCAAGTACCTAGTTTTCAGCCTTGAATCCTCCTGAGTTTTAGATAAGACTGTTTTGATATAAGAATTTACTCTAAACTCGAAACTCGTGGGTAGCATATGCTTGATCTAAGTCTAGGTAATTGATGAATATGTTATAAGAAAGTCTGAGATGATGTTTATCTTGTTCCAAGTAATAATAAAATTCTAGAGATTTCTTTTGAAAAATATAAAAATGTTACACGATAAGTTTCTGTATGACAAAGCTTGAATTTCTACCAGAGCCAAATATGATATTTAGGCTAGGAAAACTTCCACTAATATGCTGCTTATTTTGTATTGAGTTTTGTCAAGCTTTGTTGACCCTTATGAGAGGTTTGTCATGCTCTTAAA
The DNA here is from genome assembly GCA_038087645.1 of Saccharum hybrid cultivar R570. Taxonomy (NCBI): domain Eukaryota; kingdom Viridiplantae; phylum Streptophyta; class Magnoliopsida; order Poales; family Poaceae; genus Saccharum; species Saccharum hybrid cultivar. The sequence continues at coordinate 2,162,110 of JAQSUU010000541.1, forward strand.
ATCAAGATCACATACACACCACCCACATATGCACTATTCCTACACTGGAAGTAGGCATAAAACATGGCATTCCATTTAGATCCACCCAAAAATATTTTACTCTTACACTGGGAGTAAACACCAAAAATATTCTTGATAGGTTTTTTATCCACCAAATAAATGCTCCAAGTTCTTATTGCTATCTCTCAAAAGTTTTGTTGCCAAAAAGAAGCTTGGGCTTTGCAAAAGTTATTCATAAAAAAGAAGAGAAAAAATGGACAAGTGTCCGAGATATTTAAAACAATGGGTACTCAGATGCCCACCTGAAAAAAAGAAAGAGATAAATAAGATAGCCCATGTTCTCTTGCAAATGTTTCCAAGTTTTAAAAGAGAGATATGTTTTTAAAGAGTATAGTAGAATTAGGTTAGCCACCTTATATATCCATCATATATCCACACACATGCACATCTTGATTTGATTATATGACTCAAGTCTCTTTGGATCCGAGGTTTGATTTTACAATATATGTATTGCAAGTATGCTCTTTCATGTTTTCTCCCCTCCTATGAGCTCCAAAGCCTTAGTTTTAGGAAGAAAGAAAGGAATAACATCACTATTGCCTTGGTGAGGATCCATAAATACCACATATATTGAGAGATTTGAGTGTCATACAAAGGAAGCTCTGAGTTTTATTTTGAAAATCTATAAAAACTCTAGAATAATGGTTGAGCAAAGAACTTGAGACATAGTACTTGAGTAGATTGTTCTGTCTTTTAATTGCTCAAGACCCAAGTGAAGACTAAGAAGCCCCATGGTTAAAAGTAATATGGGTAAGTTTGAAAGTCAGAATAGTTTGTTCTAATCTAGAGGAGAATTCTTATTTGAACGCATGTGTACTTTTAAGGAGTTGTTACAATGTTTTCAAAAATCTTAAAACTCATGATTCATTGCTAAGTTTAGCTTTGCTCAGGAACGAGCAAAGGTTAAGCTTGGGGGAATTGTTGACGGTAGTTAACAACCATTATAAACCATCAATATAACTTGTATAAGGGTATGAATATGATCACCAACATAAGTTTAGGTGTTTAAACTAACAAATTCTACAAGTTTTGGTGAATCTGTATTTTCAGTAGGGTTTATTCAGAAAATCGTCAAGGTGGACCCAAACATCAGAATTAAACGTGATTATCCATAATGAAAATTGTTCTAGAAGGTTCCAGAGGACACTAGAGGGCGAACCACCGAAGAAGACTACGAGAGGTAGACACCTGCAGGTCGGCTGGCCCCTGGGGCCCACTAGTCAGCCCCACATTGCAACGTCGGTTCTCCACCGCCTTAGGGTTTGCATCTACGTTGTTCTTTCAAGTCGGTTTGATCCGAGGGCTCAAGATTGATGCTCTCCCCTATATATACCAGCCCCTGCCACCCCCCAGACATCATTGATCATAATCCTTCATCAGTCAAGAAATCAGAAACCCTAATCATCCTCAGACCTCCACCATATTCTATGGCATGGCTAGATAGGCTAGATCTAGAGGGAGGCAAGCTTCGCTTGGATTCCTGATCTTGTCAAGAAGCGTGGCTTGGTATAGCCCCTTGTATCCTCTCTTATATCTTTCATATTTCATATGTTTGCTACAATTGATTTGACATTGTTCTTAATATTATTCATGTTCCTAATTAACATGTTCATCGTTTACTTTGATTATATGCTTAGTATAGCTAGATTATCATTATGTTCAAGCATAAGTTCGTATAGCGCTCGCTCTAATGTACACTGGGTGAGTGGTCGACATTGTGTAAGCGTGGTGCTTATATGTTTTTTTACCTATGGATGCACCCTATATTCTAGGACATATGGTAGATCATGGATGTGACACTCCTGTTGAGTCCTTTGTAGTCCACTCTCGAATATAGGTCAAGTAGTATCTAGTTACGAACGAAGACAAGCTCTGTTTTTAATCTTCCTTAGTAATATCCCTTATATGTAGATATGAAGTTGATCTTAGTCATGACTACTAAGTGTAATTGCACTAATCAATGTATGCTTTGACTTGTAATTAAGAATGACTTAGGAATTATTCCTCTAATTTCTACTTAGCAATGCTAATGCCATAGAAAGGACTACTCTGAGTGATCAATGTTCAGTTATCGCTTACCATTCGTATATATTTATCTCTTGACTTACCATGTTATGAGTAGAATATTGGTTATGGTTTATTTTCTCCATCATATGTATAAGTAATCGATATATTCCATCTGTCAGTCCTTCCCTGTGGTAAAAATATAAATAACGATACCTGAAATACTTCTAGGTGAAATGTTACAATGGTTAAATTATCTGTGCGTTTGCAGATCCCTTTCATTTATATATTTTTTCTAGTCATAATAAAATACTTAAGTACTTCTTAATGTCATTCTCGTAGTGACGCTAGAAAGTGCCAACAAGCACTTCTGGCATCATAGCTAGGGATGACAACTTAGCAAAGGTGATGTTAAGAAATGTCAACAACATTAGTTGGCTACTTAAACAAGTGACAAGTTAATAAATACCAACAACAGTTCATATCCCTATTTGGTTACCACACACATGTTCATATGCTGGTAGAACTGTCCTCAAAGCAAGCCCAACCTGCATCCCATAATTTGGCCAAATCCAGCCCTAAGATATAGTTTGTCCACTTACAAAGGAAAATAATCACACGCATAACATTATACAACTTCCTATCCAGGCAAACCAAACAACAGCAAATTGCATTGCCTTGTCTAGGTTAACGATATGTTGCATAACCTCCAATGCATGCAATGCAATATTAATGCAAATAACCAATTAGGCCTTGCTCCAATAGGTCTCCTTTATGAGTTCCTTTCCTTTTCATGCATGTTTTAGAGATATTTCAAAATCTACCTCATGTCCCTCAAACAAAGGAGACACCAACACATCTCCTATCTGTAGATCTCACTCCAAACTGCCCGATAAATGCCCATGCTACTGCCAGCTGATCCATTGAGGTCACTACTCGCCAGGTGCCCATGGCCAAGCCTTGCATCGTAGCACGCTGTCAGCCATTAGGCACCCATGGCTAGGCCTAAAGCTGCCACCTACCAATTGTCCGAGGGTCATGGCCCACGGCGCTGTCAACCAGGCTCCCGAGGTCATGTCTCTATAGCTCAGGATTACCATGTCCTCGCGGTCAGGCCTCATGCCACCGCTAGTCCGTTTGTTCTTGTTCAAGGAGAAGTGTGGGGAGGAAGAAGTCCTCGTGAAGCCATCCACTCAAATTTGAGGAGAAGTGCGGGAGAGGATGAAAAGAAAAATAGATTTGACCATGACATGTGGCACCATGTGTATATAAGAATGAATGTAAAGGATGAGTGTTTTGAGTAATCTGTTGTGGCATATGAATAATTGTACAAAATAGTAGTAACAAAATTCAGCAGAAAACATGGCATGGTAGAGACAAGATGAAAAAGATTAAAGAAAAACACTGGCCACATGCATGTGGCCAATTTTTTAAAACAATGTATGATAAACAAGCTTGATGTTCATTGTTCGAGCATATAATCAGACATCAAATCATGGATATTGATAGATGAGGGAACAAGACAACACATATTCTCCCTAATAATAATGCAAATAGTTTGTGGTACAACGCAAATTTGACAACTTGCAAGCCCAAATGTTATCAATTATTATCAAAACTATACATCCTAGACATTTTATTACAATACAAATAAATGAAGCACCCTAATTAACATTGCTCTGATGTTTTAGGAAAAAGCATAACTCATTCTTACGGAGTCATCTCGGCAATGTCAGTGTGTGGCCAGCTAGCAGTAATTGTGTTTGCACCAACCAGCACTGAGGGCACATCAGTTGACAAAAAAGTGTTCAATACATAATATAATTGAAATATGTTAGCTAAGCTACCAAACATTTTTTGTGCCCATGGAATGAAATATGTTAAAACAATGTTTTGAGTCTAGCATGGCACATCAATGATCAGTAACACTAATCATTATGCACCACATAATTTATTGGATGAAATCACCATATATAAGGCAAAGCATGCTCCTATCCTTGAAATATGATAAATCATAAATTATTGTCTCTCTGAGTTATGACAACCCATAGATTCATATCTATGACTTAGGATAATAAAATCTACAATAATCAAGTAGCATGAAATTGCACATGTAATGTAATATTATTATTCGAATATGACATGAATAATAAAAGCATTTGTTTTGCATTACAATAAATAACAGTGACTCATGAAACCATAACACTGTGAACCTACACCTACCTGAATCTCGATGAATCAACCAAAGTTATGGAAGGTGGTAACAGAGAGCATCAGAGATCATGGATACAATTTACATTCCCCATGCAATATGGACTAATCAGACATGGAATTAACCTTTAAAAAAAATGGATGTACAATGAAGCAATAATCTAAATCCAAATCGCCATTGGTTCTAAATTGAATATGGGAGGCAGAATTGCCCTGATGATCCTTAGAATTGCATGGTTGCTCACCTCAAAGACATGATAAAAACAAAGATTCAGAATATGGTTCTAATCTCAAACCAGACTAATCAAGAGATCCCTTAATGAAGGCAAATGATGCTAGACAGAGATGAGTTGAGCAGCTATGCACCGGGGAGCCACACCACCATTCCATTCTTATGGTCATGACACAAGAGACACTATGCAATTCTACGCTGTGCTCCATGAGGAGGTAGGGGCCACCGTTGTCGGGACAAGGGAGGAGGTGAACGTGTTATGTCGGTATTAGAAGCAAGTATGCCGCCACACCCCTGGGAGCCTCCTTGTGTCACCGTCCTGATCGCTGGCTGTCGTGTCATGGTGTTAAATCTGACGAGCCATCATGTCGGTCTACACTAATCTAGATTGCATGTCGAGTTCACACACGTGCTAGCAACTGTGACACTTTATCCTAGGTGTGGACAAGAATAGCACTAGCTAGGATGGATGGAACTAGAATGTCGCATGAGGATAACTGTGGTATCTTAAATGGTGAAGAAGAGCAGGGGGTGTAGAGAGTTGTTGGGGATAGCCACCCCTCTTCGTCGTTTATCAAATCAGGTAGGTCGTGGAAGTGGCACGACATGTTGGTGGATGGACAAGGTCAAGCTCTCACTTAGTGGCAGCGGCGGTGACAGAAATGGAGATGGCGCCACATGGGCCACATGTCGCACCATGTCCACAACCCCCCCAACTCCGAGGTTGGTGCCACGCACTCGCCCTCTTTCCCACCGTGCAGGGTGAAGGTGATAGATCCATCACGGCAGGATCTAGCAGTCAACATGATATCACTATAGGGACGAATATAGCATAGGGGCCTCATGCAGCTCATTATTTTTTCCCAACCAAAAACTCCTCAAACAATGATCATTTGAAATAATCTATAAAAACAAGCTCAATACTCTTCTCACTTTAGTAGTTTATAGTGCGATTTATTGTCATACCATTTGATCATATTGCTTCCTTTAATACACTTCTAAAGCCTTTGGTTATTTTTGCAAATATATGCTTCGAGGGTGACTTTTCTAGCATCTCTTTTATACCTGTAGCCAGGGGATCCAAAGGAGGCTGACATCATCTCGTTCAGCATGCAAGTTAATTCCAAATTAGAGAATGCTCTACGGTCATCCTAGTGCCCTGACGTCCGGTGCACGAGATGCGTCCGGACACCGCTCCCCTTCCTAAAACCCACCCGCCCCCGACGCCGCTCCCCTTCCCAACACGAATAGAAATTAGATCAAAATAGAATAGAATTGCGTCCACCGCACACCTATCCTCCGTTCCCCACCGCGCCCCTGTCCCCGTTCCCCAACGCACCCCGTTCCCCCACCGCGCCCCCAATCCGAAGAGCATGAAAACACTCCAAGTGCAACATCACAAAACATATGGAAAAAACTATGTAGTGCAACATCGGAATATAAATAATGAAACATCGCAAAATTTTGTAGTGCAACATCGAAGAACATGTACTGCAACATCAAAAAATATGTGCTGCAACATCAAAAATTATGGACTGCAACATCGAAAATTATATACTACAACATCGAAAAAAACATGTACTGCAACATCGGAAAACATGTAATGCAACATCAAAAAATATGTACTGCAACATCACAAGTTATGTGTTGCAACATCAAAAAATATGTACTGCAACATCTCAAATATCAGTACTGCAACATCATAAAAATGAACCATGAAACATGGAATTGGAAAATATTCGAAAATCATCTGTTGCAACAACCCAAAAATCTCATTGCAATATTTGAAAATCATCTATTGCAACATCCCAAAAAACCCATTGTATCGTGAAGGAATAGCAAAGAATGTAAAACAGCAAAGGGATGGGTTCGAGGTGAAGGCTCAGAGCTCGCTGGAACCCTAACCACCACCGTGTCCCTTAGATCCAGAGGAGGAGGAGGAGGGCTCATATCCAAAGGAGGACCGACCTACCTCGTCGGAGCTGCCACTGTTGTCCTTGTCTTCGGTGGGGGGAGCGGGAGCATGGGGTTGCAATGGAGGTCACGAGAAGGGGGAGGAAGGGAGGAAGGGAGCACGGATGGGCAGGGCAGTGGCGAGCTGGGCGTGGCGCACGGCGTCCGTCTCGGTGACGCTAGCAGGCCCAGAGAGCGACGCGGCGGAGTGGCAGCGAGTGGCGCACAGGGGGAGCGGAGTGGGTCACGAGATGGCGGAGAAGCAACAAGTCGGTGCAGGGGTAGGGGAGCAGGGTGGGTCACGGGATGGGATAACGATGCCGATGGAATAATGAGTGGGGGTCACGAGGTCGCGTCTGGACGCAAGTTGGGAATGGACGTCCTCCTAGAATCATTATCGAAAGTTCTAGGGCTTACGGACCAACAATACACAAATCAGATTCCTTTAAAAACTTGCCTCGTCATGAAGCACCACCATGCAGTGACCAGGCGAGATGGATATGGGCCTTGTTGGGAGAATTAACTTCGTCCAAAAAAACGCGAGCCTAAACTTTGGAGTGTGAAAAATATAAAAGTATCCTAATGAAATTCACTTGCAGGGAAAAGTATAGTGAAGGATGTATTTCGACTTCATCGTCAAGAATTCAACTTCGCCTATCGACTTCGTCGTCAAAAATTCAACTTCGCCTATCGACTTTGTCGTCAAGAATTCAACTTCGCCTATCGACTTCGTCGTCAAGAATTCAACTTCGCCTATTGACTTCGTCGGTAAGAAATCAACTTCGCCTATTGACTTCGTCGACAAGAAATCAACTTCGCCTATTAACTTCGTCGACGAGAAATCAACTTCGCTGGACAGAGAAGTAGACGAAGAGCAAGAAATAATCTGAAGAGAACAAGTTCATTGAAGAAAAGAAGATTGAATGTGAAAAAGAACACTGAATCAGGGAGAAAGGACTACTTCGCCCTTACATAGACAAAGGGTTGTAAATATTTTAGTCAGGGGTAAAATAGTCATTTTATATAAAATACGAAGACTAGGGCCCTATAAATACCCCCTCTGACATGTATGGTACGATCATGAAATGAATACAACTTTGCACACAACTTTGTCTTGTCTGAAATGTTTTTGATGATTGTGTGAATTGTGTCATCCGACCTGAACTTTTCACCCAACATCTGGCGCCCACCATTTGTGTGTGCATTTAAAGATCCTCGCGACCACAAGAAATCAAATGGCAAGGCCAAACAAAAAGACTGTCAACAGAGAAGCCAAAGATGAACCACCACTTGGCGAAGACCGAGGTCTTACAAAAGATGTTTCCCAAGGTGCAAACTCTTCAAAAACAGGCGAAGCTGAAGAACAAAGACTCAAAGAACTTGAAGAACAAGTTTTAAGAAGACAAAAAGAACTTGAAGAATATCACGCAAGAGCACGAGAAAAGACACTCAAACAAATAATAGAAGAAGCCGAAGCTACCCTCCGCAATTTAAATGAGCAACTTCAAAATGCAAATCATGAAGTTATAAATCAAGAAGAACTGCATCCGGCAATAAGAACCTCTCAAGAGAGAAACAACCAAAAATCATTCATATCAATTGACACAAGCTCCCCACTATCAATAAATTTGCAGTTAGCTCAATGGCCTATAGGACATAAATTCAACATGATACCAACATTTGATGGTGAATCAGACCCAAGGCAGTTCTTAATGAGTTTTGAAGCCGTAGTAATTGCTAGAGGTGGGGACGAAACTACACTTGCAAAATCACTTGTCATGGCAGTCAAAGGTCCAACACAACACTGGTATTCATCCCTAAAAGCAAAATCCATACATTCATGGGAACAACTAAAGACAAATCTGCTTGTTGACTTCCAAGGATTTCAACCAACTGGTTTTACAGACATGGATTTATTCAACTGCAAGCAACAGCCCAAAGAACCTCTAAGTCAATATTACAAGAGATTCATTCAAATCTAATCTAAAATCACAAATATCCCAAACAAAGTTGTCATAATTGCAGCAATCAAGGGACTTCAGGCAGGACAATGTGCAGCACACCTTACTCGAGAAAAGCTAACTTCGCTTTCTCAGCTTTACGAGGAAATACAAAAATACTGCAAATCCGATGAAGATTACAGAAAAAGAATCGAGGAAGAAAACAGCTTCAGAAATCAAAACAAAAGCAGCAATTTTTATCCCCTAAAGCAAAACAACTATGAGCGGAGACACTTCAGCCAAGTCAATCAAGTTGAAAATAGCAATTCAACCACTAAAAGCAATTTTCCACCTCAAAATCAATACAACAGTCAGTACAACGAAAGGACATTCAAAAGGGGTGGCTTCAACGCAAGAGGAAGAGAAGGACGAGGAAGAGGAAGAACACCCCTAAGACCAGAAGACATGTATTTCATCATTCACGGCAAAGGGGCTGGACACACATCAAAAATGTGTCCAAAAGTAAAGAAAAGCATCGAAGAAACACAAGAGGGGAACAAAATGTCAAGTCAACCAAAAGCTGTCAACCATATGATTCGAGGCCAACAAAACTCATATTACCCAATTCAATTTGGACACTCTCAATCAATGATTCCAGGCCCATCACCATCATATAGCTATGGACCAGTAGCAATTTATGATCCAAACCAATGGAGGTAAAATCAACAACAAACAAATTTTCAACAATTACAGCTTGAATCCTCTGTGGCAAACAACAATCCACAAGGAAACAACAAACAAGACAACTCTCCATCAACTTCAATGGCAAGCAAAGAAAGAATCATGACAATCATTGGAGGAAATAGCATTGATCATGAAAACAACAATCAAAAGAAGAATTACTTTCGAAGAGTAAACTCTATTTCAACGGAAGGCCCATACAAAAAGATAAGATGGTCTCATCTACCAATCACATTTTCAGAAAAAGATTTACAATTGAAAGATTATCCACACATGGATACAATGGTAATTGAAGCAAATATTGATGGATGGGCTGTCTCAAAAATTCTAGTTGATGGTGAAAGTTCTGCAGACATTATATTCACAGCAATAATCGATGCCATGAAAATTGATCGCAAACTTCTAGGAAGAGCTGAGCACCCACTCTATAGCTTTGGTGGGAAGCCAATTCACTCAATAGGAAGAATAGTTCTTCCTGTATCATTTGAAACAGTAAACAATGCAAGAACAGGATAAATTGCATTTAATGTGGTGGACATCCATTATCCCTATAACACACTTTTTGGAAGGGGAACTTTGAATGCATTTGAAGCAGTAATAAGCTACTCTTACTTATGTATGAAGATGTCTGCAATAAATGGAGTTATCATAGTTCATGGAGATCAAACTGAAGCAAGAAACATTGAAAAAAATACACTCCTGGTCGGAAAAATATTCATACAATCAAGGAAAAAGAGAAAGAAGAAACAAAAAATACGAAGCCACAAGCAAAAGCTCAAGTCGTCAAAGAAACAAACAAAGTGTCCCTTGACTCATTAGTCCTAGACAAACAAGTAATCATAGGGACAGGACTTTCTCAAGAAGAAGAAAACAGACTCATAGAATTTCTTTAAAGCAACAAAGATGTCTTCGCATGGACATCCAATGATTTAGGAGGAGTGAGCAGAGATATAATTGAGCACAAACTCGACATCAATCCAAATTTCAGACCCAAAAGGCAGAAACTAAGAAAGTTAGCTGAAGACAGAATACAAGCTGCAAAAGCTGAAGTCCAAAGATTGCTAGATGCTAAAGTTATAAGAGAAGTCCAATTTACAACTTGGCTAGCAAATATCGTCATGGTCAAGAAAAAGAATGGAAAATGGTGAATGTGTATCGATTTTACAGATCTCAACAAAGCATGTCCAAAAGATAATTTCCTGGATTGTTTCTCAGGATATCATCAAATTTGGATGAGAAAAGAAGATGAAGAATTCACAAGTTTCATCACACCATTTGGAACATACTGCTTTGTAAGAATGGCAGAGGGGCTTCGCAATGCAGGCATAACATTTGTCAGGATGACTTCAACAGTGCTAAAAAGTCATATTGACAAAAATTTGCTAGCTTATGTCGACGACATAGTTATCAAGAGCAAGAAAAGACAAGATCATATTCAAGACCTCCAAGAAACATTCTTAAATTTGAGATTAGGAAATTTAAAACTAAATCCAGAAAAATGTACCTTCGGAGTACAAAAAGGAAAAATCTTAGGCTGCATTGTATCAGCAAAAGGGATAGATCCAAACCCAGACAAAGTTCAAGCAATTTTGAACATGAGAATTCCTGAAAACATAAAAGATGTTCAAAAATTGACTGGAAGACTTGTAGCTTTAAACAGATTTATCTCAAAATCAGCAGAACGAAGCCTACCAATATTTCAAGCACTCAAAGGATCCAAAAGAGACTTGATATGGGGGACTTTTGTAGCAACATGCATTTGAAGAAATAAAAAAGTATCTATTACAACCAAACACATTGATTTTACCAACACGAGGAGCAGATTTGCTATTATATGTCTCAGCCACAGAAATAGCAGGAAGTGCAGTACTAGTCCAAGAACAAGAAACAAATCATTCAAAACAGCAAGTACCAGTCTACTATATTTCAGAAGCATTATCTGGGTCAAAATCATACTATTCCGAGATTGAGAAAATCGCATACACAGTTTTAACAACATTAAGAAAGTTGAAGCACTACTTTTAGACCCACAAAATTAGAGTTCTCACAAATTACCCTCTAAAAGAAGTATTACAAAGTTGCAGAATAACAGGAAGATTAGAAAAATAGGCAACATAATTATCTCAATATTTCATAGAGTTTGAAAAGAGAACATCAATAAAATCTCAAGTTCTAGCAGACTTCATAGCAGATTGGACATCTTCCCAAAGTTCAAGTGAAGAAAAAAAGCAAACAGAATGGACAATATATTGCGATGGTGCATGGGGCTTCGCAGGGGCTAGAGCAGCTGCAATAATTACCTCGCCTTTCGGCATAAAAATGAAATATGCTACAAGATTAGAATTTCAATGTACAAACAACATAGCAGAATACGAAGCCGTTTTACTAGGACTTCGCAAAGCAAAAGCAATGGGAATCCAAAGATTAGTAATCAAAATAGATTCGCAAATTGTAGCAGGACACATTGAAAAAGACTACAAAGCAAGAGACCCAGAATTAGCAAGATACTTGCAATTTTTCAGAGATCAAGAAAAATATTTTGAAGGTTTCACAGTCAAAAACATCTCAATAAATGACAATTCAGATGCTGACGAACTAGCAAAAGCTGCATCACAAAATACAAGCCTCCCTTAAGATGTTTTCTATCAAATCTTGAAACAAGCATCCATCAAAGCAGTACAAGTTATCCCCAGAGAAGTTCATATAATACAAAGTAAAAATTGGAGAGCCCCAATTATGGCTTACTTTCATGGGCACTATGAGCCTGAAAACGAAGTCAATGACATAAGAATAAAGCAAAGAACAAGAAATTACAAGATCATCAACAATCAGCTATACAAACAAGGAATATGTGCACCATTACTCAAATGTATATCAGCAGAAGAGGGGAAAAAGCTACTATCAGAAATACACGAAGAAATTTATGGCACACATCCTGGAGTAAGAACAATGGCAGAAAAAACATTTCGTTAGGGATTTTATTGGCCATCAGCCCAAAATGACAGCAAAGAAATTATCAAATCTTGTCATAATTGTCAAATGTCTGCAAGCAAAACAAAGGCTCCAGCAACAAACTTACAAACAATAGAACCAATTTGGCCATTGGCAAGATAGGGAATTGATATCATTGTAAAACTACCTGCAGCACAAGGAAACCTTCAATATGCAGTAGTAGCAGTGGAATATTTCACTAAGTGGATCGAAGTTAAACCAGTGACAAACATGTCATCATTCACAATGAAGAAATTTCTTTGGCAAAACATCATTTGTCGCTTCGGAGTTCCAAGACACATAACAGTAGATAATGGAACTCAATTTGACAGCCAAAAATTCAGAGAGTATTGTGAGAGCTTGGGAATTCAATTATATTTCGCATCAGTAAAACACCCACAGTCAAACGGTGCAGTTAAACGAGCAAATAGAATTATATGCACAGGAATATCAAAATGCCTCGTGGGGTTGCCCAAAGGCAAATGGGTGGATCAGTTACCTAAAGTTGTTTGGGTACACAACACTATAGTTTCAAGATCAACAAACTTCTCTCCCTTCAAATTACTTTATGGAGAAGAAGCGATGACGCCTGAAGAGATAAAATTTCAAGGCCCAAAAACAAATATCGAAATAATAGATGAAGACCAACAAATAACAAGCAAAGACTTACTAGAGAAAGAAAGAATGAAAGTGATCCAGAATCTTGAGAAATATCAGAAGGAAACAAAAAGTTGTATAATAAGAAAGTCAAACCAAGACAATTATCACCAGGAGACTTCGTCTTGAAAATAAAAAGAAATAAAGACACAGTCGGAAAGTTTCAGCAAAAATAGGAAGGACCATATCTCATCATAAGAACTAACAAGCCAGGAGCATTTCACCTAGCAGATATGAGTGGGAAGGAAATTGATCACACATTCAACATTCAAGACCTACGAAGATACTACCCTTAGAATTTATTTCTAACTTTGTACAAAATAGATTAGCTTTTACATTCTGAAAAATTTCAATTCAAACGTAAACGAGCTGCACTCTTTTTCCACTCAGGGGAAGCCCTTCGCAGGGTGAGTGGTTTTTTAATGAGGCAGTCTCTATTGTAAATTCTCATCAAAGTTTAAATGAGAAAACTAGTTCCTCTAAAAATAATCCTATTAAAGGCCGAAGAGTATATTTCAAATATACTCATGCTTCGGCAAAACAACTAAAAGTAGGTAGCATCATTATTCGAACAAGCAAAAAAACGATGCTAACCTATTAAAAAAACATGTAATTCACTAAGGTGAATTTTTTTACTTCAAAAACAAAGTCTACATATTACCTTCGCCAAAAAAAAGCGAATAACGTTTTTAAATTCACTAAGGTAAATCAGATTGCTTTAAAAACTTGCCTCGTCATGAAGCACCACCATGCAGTGACCAGGCGAGATGGATATGGGCCTAAAAAAAACCGAGTATCCCTATTAGAATTTTCGGGCCAATTCAATCTGGCCTCGGTGTGGCCCAAGTACAGCCCAACGAATGTCAAACAGCCTGCGCTGTTCCTCTCTCCGTCTCGGCGTCTCGCACCATGCCACCATCGCATGAACCCGCTCGTCTCTCACTCTCCTCGTCCTCTCCTCTGGCTCTCGTCCCTGCCAAACGTTGGCGGCGTTTAAATCGACAAGCGACGCGGACAAATCTACTATGGGCACGGCTAATAAATCGAACGGTGGCCGCTCGATTGGCAAGCAGCAGCAGCACGGTAGCATGGCCAAATCAAGCAATGGGGCAGCGCGGCTGCAGGACTACGGAGGCTGGCCATGGCCCACGGCCGGAGGAGAGCACAGCAGTGCAACATACTTATCAATTCCATTCCGAACATCATTCTGGTTTTTTTATTGGAATAGAATATTTCGGTACGAGATGCAACAAATAAATTTTAAATATCTTTATCTATATGCATATTTATTTATATTGAAGGTATATTTATTAATTTATACCTTATACGTGCATGATATATATGTTTGCACCAAAATTATCATTCTTTAACCATGGCTGCATGTAGTCAAAGCAAAAATACAATACTTTACAACAGCTTTTTACTCGTGTAGTAGTGCAGAGACTAGAGAGACTGAGAGAGGATCACTCTGTGAAACCTTGGGCAGTGTGCCTTTGCTAAATGGCTGTCATGCATGCTGTGATCCCTCAAAGCCAGCTGCTATGCCCGGTACCGGTACAGCTGGTATTTAAATTCCGGCCGGTACAAAGAGGAACGGCTGGAACAGCCGGTAATTTAACCGGTACAGGATGAAGTCATTTGCATCTCGGTTTGACTGCTAGAATTGAATGCACCGGTCATTCGGCCGTACCAGAATGGAACTGATAACTATGGTCAGCAGTCTAGCTCTAGCCTTCCTTGCAGCAGGTATAAGTTTAATGGTAAAATACTTATTTAACGATAACAATTGTTCTTACTTCATTAACACTTATTTAATAATAACAATTGGCTAGAACGACATGTGAAGATCATACTCAAAACATCATTTTGTTTAATGGTAAAATATATGCATAAATACTTTTTTCTTCGATTACAACACACAAATGAGTTTGACAAAAACCTAGTATTTCATCTGTTCCAAATTATCGCATTCTGTCTTTTATATATATATATATATATATATATATATATATATATATATATATATATATATATATATATATATATATATATATATATATATATATATATATATATATATATATATATATATATATATATATATAGAGAGAGAGAGAGAGAGAGAGAGAGATAATCCATATCTACATATTTCCTCGGTTCTAATTATAAGTTATTCCAACTTTCTTGAAGAGTCAAAGCATATCAAATTTGACAAAAATTGAAGATTAATGACATCAAATAGGTAATACTATGAAAATATAATTAATGAAAAATCTAATGTTATTTATTTGTTATCATAAATGTTATTATTTTATTATGTAAATTTGGTCAAACTTGGGATGTTTGACTCTCCAAGAAAATTGAAATAATTTGTAATTTAGAATGGAAGGAGTACATAGAAAAAAAAAACTACATACTCGTCGTTCTAAATTCTAAGTCGCTTTGACTTTTTTTTAAGTTTTGCGATGTATGTAAAATCCATGTAAAAAAGTCAAAACGCCTTATAATTTAGAATAGAGAGAGTATTTAAAAAAGCTAAAATGATTTTATTATTTAACTTGCACCTTTGAGACGGAGGAACTATAAATAAACATGGTCAACTGAAGGAAGCCGCTGCTCTGGATTTAGGGGGTGTTTGGTTGGAGGAGTTAAAGTTTAAGCACTTTCGTCTTATTTGACAAAAAGTTTTCAATCTTGGACTAATTAGACTTAATAGATTCGTCTCGTAAATTACTCCTAATATGTGCCGACATGCATGCAATTAGTCTATATTTGCATTCGAGGAAACATCGATGTGATGGGAGTATTTAACTCTCCCTTACTTTTACAACCGGGTTGCTCCAGGGCATGTCCCATCTGTCAGACGGTCAAACCGGGTCGGCACGATCCGGGAGGCGACGCGGGGAGGGGGGTGACGAACGGCGGTCGGGTGCTGGTGGTTGGACAGTAGGCAAGGCCGTACGCGGAAGAAACCGCGGCAGCCTGCCCTGCCCAGCGCAAGAAAAAGGCGGAACCCAATCGATCGAACGGAAGCAATCAAAGCCAGCCGCGGCGCTCTCTTGCCAAGTCCCAACCGAGAGGTGAAAGCGTCGTCCCGTCCCCATTTCGCCGCCGACCCCCGCAAAGCAGAAGGCTTTGTGCTTTGCGCGTCCTCCCAATCCGCGGCTAGCGGTGCCCTCTTTCCTGCCGAGCTCGCCGGCGTTCCCCTTCTGCTGCTGCCGGTGGTGGTATGGCGCTCTCCTCCTTGCCCTTTTGATTTGGAACCGTTAATGGGCTCCTTTTGTGGGGAATTTGGGCGTCGATTGAAGCTAAACCTGTCCTGGTTGCGGGGGGATCCTGGCTTGTGATTGGCCGAGTTGAATGGAGTCAGTCGAGATTGATTCCAATGAGAGCTCTGCGACGTATGAGTCCCCTGCGGGGGTTTGGCTTTGTCTTTATACATTTTGCGGTGGCAAGTTATTGCGCAAAGGTTCAATTCAGGAATGCCGGCCTAGATTATTGAGCTAATTAGGTGTTCCGAATTCGTTTGCTGTTTGGCGGGTAACCTAGGATAATCAGCGACGAACTGTAGGTGAACTAACTTTTTGTTCAGCGACGAGTCATGATGATACTGGAAAGCAAAATCTATTGGGATCTTGCCCCAGAGTACAGGTAGGCAGGATTCCGTGAAAAAAGTGGGCAGATGATGCATACCATTCACTATAGGCTCCTTAAGTTCTTTTACTCCTAATAACCTCATCTGCAACCAAAAAAAAAAGCTAATCATGCTTTGTCAAGAAGAAACAAATTGGTGCTCCAATTTGTAGCCTCAGAATGCATTTTTGCCTCCAGAACAATACTATTCTCTGCGCTCTTTTTGTAACCTAGCTAGCACAGAAACTAGCACATAGTCAAATTCGATTATCCATGAGAGATGGCCATCAAATGTTCTGTTGCATCATCATGGCTCCTTGTGCTTCAAGCGCAATATCAGTGCCTCTACTGTACATATATAGTTATACATCTGGGAGGCCATTGTCATCCCGTAATGAAGATTTAGGTATTACATACATGGAACATCACTGTAAGTCCATATGGATAATTGATTATACAACAACAACAACAACAACAACAACAACAAAACCTTTTAGTCCCAAGCAAGTTGGGGTAGGCTAGAGTTGAAACCTAACATGAGCCCTTAGTCACGGTTCAGGCACGTCAATAGCTGCTTTCCAAGCACTCCTATCCAAACAAAGATCTCTTGGTATATCCCAACCTTTCAAAATAATTGATTATACCATATGTAATATGTTAAAAGCATACCGAAAGATTTAGGAATGGATGCAAACTGTGCTTGAGGAGAAAGATATTTGAGATGCCATCAGACATCTCTGACATTTGAGTACTGTAGATAAGTGTGGGCACAAACAAGTTATGCAAATCATTGTTCCTCTGCCAACAACACCATGTACATAGTAATAAACATTTTACAGTAAACTTCATTCAGCTAGGCCTCTCTCATTTTCTCTGCATATGCTTTTCAATTCCCTTTCCTTTTGTGTGTGTGTGTGTGTGTTTCTCTCTGTGTTGTGTGTGCCTCTCCATTAAAGTTGTATAATTTTTCAGCCTACACTTTGTAGGTTCTGTTTCCTTGATATTAATAGTTGTACAACATGTAAATTGCATTTGCATGTTTCTTTCTTTTTTTAGATATTCAATTTCTTTGAACTCTTCAAGATGTTTTGTAACACATTTAGCATATCAACATTACTATAAAATTGTTTATCCTGGCAACCACTAGGTATGACACATATGTTTCCAAGGGAAGGTGCCTCATCTAGCTCAACCTCAATAAGCAGCCAGAGGAGTGAAACTGGTGATGATAGGATGATTGCAATGGTTCTCTCCGAAGAATATGCCAAGTTAGATGGTGCTATGGCCAAGCGTCTTACTAATTTAACATCGATTCCTGTAAGATGTCTCACGAATTTTATGTTACTTGTAGTTTCCTTTGCCTTTTCCTTTTCTTCCCTGCACAGAAGGCTATTTGTTTTATAGGCACACACTGTCTTCATTTCTGGTACTGATAAATTGATTAAAGAAAGTTAACATCACTGGCTTCTTATCTGGTACTCATTTTTATCTGTACATGTGTAGCATGTTCCCCGTATTAACACATACTTCCCGACATATAGTGATGCCACTATGGACCATTATCGCCTTCTTGATAGGTAACATTTCATGAACTATAGTTTCCTTTATCTGCCTAAGCATTCACATTATTTCGTTAGGAAGTAGATTGCTCATTTTTCATGAAGGTGTTTCAGTATTTTTGCCTTATTTTGCAATCATTAACTTATTCATGTTTATTTGTTTACATTGGTTAACTCCATCCTCTTATTACTAATATTTTAAACATCTGGAGATCTCTGTCCTTGACAGTGTACAATTTTTCTCGCTCAAATGAATCTTTAGCTATTGAGTTAAAGCCTTAAAGCACAAGGCTTTGTGTTAAATTTTGTTTTGGGGTTGTACCTGGGATGTCGGGAAGAAATTAAAGGAAACAATAAATTGACATGCAAGCTGTGGGAGATTCAACTTATGATGTGCTTCCCACCATTTATCTCCATCTTCTAAAACATATAAATTGGATCTGTTTCTTTCTAAAATTTTCATTTCCCTGGGTATTCTGCATTTTCAAACAATATTTAGCGATATCTTTACTATCCACATTGTGGATATGGAAGTTCAATCTCTTGTACCTTGCGCCTGTTTTGTTTATAGATGAAACATCAACATGTGTTCACAATTAATTCTTTGTAGGCTAAATGCATACGGCTTGTTTGAGGTGAGAGTATCTGGTGATGGAAATTGTCAGGTACACCAACTTGTGCCCATTCAATTTCTTTGATACAGCAACAACAATAACAAAGACTTATATTGTCCTAAGCAATTTCTCAGGCCCATTCTATTTATTCGATGAAATTAGACAATCTTGTTAAACTCTTGATCATATGTTCATGTGGTTGTGTTTTGTTCATGTAGTTTCGTGCACTCTCGGACCAACTATATAGATCACCTGATTATCACAAGCATGTTCGAAAGGAGATTGTAAAGCAGGTTTGTCAATCACCTGGCATTATTAGAAGTACCATTTTTTAATTTATGTTACCAATTTCATTTACCTTTTTGTTATTTTTTATCTGTCTTAACTATATTATTATGTTTTTTTCATGGTTTGAAGTATTATAAGAAACATTTTTTGGGTCATTATTGATCTGATACTTCCTTTTCTGCGAAGCAAACCTGCATGCTTACATGTACTTAACATCATAATCATTTTTAGAATGAAGAGAAAGTTGTATTACTCATCCAGTAAGGACGCATGAATAAATGGAAGTGGTATTAACTGTGTTAGTTCAACCAGCTTTTTAACAGGGATAATAACAGTACAGGAAAACCCCAAAACGTCATCTATCTGAGAACAAAACCAGCAAATTAAAACATCATCTATCTGAGAACAAAACCAGCAAATTAAAATATCTTCTATCTAAAAAAGAACAGAGGAAGTATTCAGAAATATAATTTTGTCACCATTGGTCTGATGATTTTCTTTCCTGAGAGGCCTGTATGCTTATATGTGCTGTTTTTCTCCTTTTGCAGCTCAAGCAATGTAACTCCTTATATGAAGGTTATGTTCCAATGAAATACAAACATTATTGCAAAAAAATGAAGAAGTATGTATTTTGCTAATATTAACTTTGCCGCTTCATAATAGAAGTCCCTGAATTTGTGTTTTTCTGACTGTGGTGTCATTGAAAACTATCTTCTCCAGGTCTGGTGAATGGGGTGACCATGTCACACTACAAGCAGCTGCAGACAAGGTTAATTCTCTTTTTTATGCTATGTTTCTAACATCATTTGCTCTACTGAATTTTCATGCAACTTATGGCATCATTGCAACACATTTAGCCATTGTGCTACTATGCAAATGATTGCTATTATTTTCGTATCTTACTGAAATACAAAACAAAGATAACATATGTTGTCTATGGTATAGCCTTAGAATAGAACCTTAATGATCTTGTATTGTTGCAGTGCATTTAAATTCATCATATATCAATTCATATTTGCATCGTGCTTCACTAAAATCACCATACTTCTGAGGCAAACACATACTCATAGTTTTCTACTCTATAAGGGCAGTCTATGTTCATATTTACTGTTGAACATGAGTTGCCTGGAGTCTGGAGAAAGAATATGTCTAATTTTTTCATGTACTTTTGGCAGTTTGCTGCAAAGATATGTCTTCTTACATCATTCAGAGATACCTGTTTTGTTGAAATTGTTCCTCAATATCAAGCTCCACAGAGAGGTATGGTTCCTTTGTTATACTTATTAGTGACTACTAGCAGATCAGCTAAATAGAAAACTCTGCATACTGTTCAGTCCTCACACTGAGCAATATGCTATTTCAGCTTTATTATTAGTTTATGCATACACCTTCATGATCACTGCACACTTCGCTAAACATAGGTGGACATAAAAGTTATGTAGCTATGTTTACTGACCCTAAAATCCTATGCCTTTTCAGAGATTTGGCTGAGTTTCTGGTCAGAAGTTCACTATAACTCACTGTACGATGCTCGAGGTCAGAACCACATATACTTAATACTTAACTAACTTGCTTATGGCAAGTCTGAAATACATTAATGTGATGTCTTGCTATGTATACCGATCTTTTAAGAAAAGGAAGTACTTGTTGCTGTGCAGATCTCCCTAGCAAATACAAGCCTAGAAAGAAGCACTGGTTGTTGTTTTAATATCAATGTGGGAGTTTGCTTCATACTGGTGGAATCATATTGCTTGACCGTTTAGACCACCGTCCCCCGGTGGCAGCCTGGACATTAGCTCCTTGTGGCTTTATACCCTATATAGCTCTGCATCAATGATCCATTGTGTTGCTCGGTACAGCTACAGCATGATCCAGGCATGGAGCACTAGATACAGTTACAATGCTGAACCTGAGCCTTGTGAATAGATACTCCTTTACTGACATATACAGGTTGATTGTAATACCCTGTCCTATTCGTTCATTGTTATATTCTTTACTTATACAGCTACATATTAGTGCTCTTCATGAGTTCATTATTCACTTCACTTTTGGAAGAATTCATCATTGCATTCTTGGCCCAAATGATGTTTCAAAAAAAATCTTGGCCCAAATGTTAATTGCCTTTTGCTGACACGTTTTATGGTGCATGGCTTGTCTGCCTGAATCTGTTTATCATATTTCATGTCTGGACTGGGTGTACACAGCAGTTGTGGTACAGCCTGCCAAGTGGTGTAAAACCCGGAGTGACTGATTCTAATGCTTTACAGGAGGTATATGAAGTAGTAGTCACTTGTTATTATTGGATTATTATCGCTACTCGAAATGTTTGTTGTCTGTACTACGAGTGGCGTCTTTCAATGGGGATTTTTGGCACTTGGCCTGGTGTTGTTTAGACTTGAGCTATGTTTAGGGTGGTGAAATACATGAAACAGGGAACAATTAACTGCACTATAAACATATGATACCCTTCTCCAATGCTGGGAAGCGGGTGTCTGTCTGCCCCGGACGCTCCGTTGGTGGGCTGCGATGCTAGCCCAACTACCCCTTCAAATCCGTCCGGGAGTTTCTCAAAAAAAAAAAAAATCGGTCTTCCTGCCTCGTGGCCCTCTTCCTTTCCCACCACATCGCACCCTGCGTGCAGTGCAGCACGACAGCCCTGCCGGTCACCAGCATAGTAGTGCGCCCCCACTGCCTCCTCGCTGCTTCGACCTGGCATCGCGCCGCCCTTCCTGCCCACCTGCTGCACCGCCCATGCTTGCTGCCCTGTGCCCCGAATCGGAGGACCACCGGCTCCTTGAACTTAGGGTGGCAGTGAGGACCGTAGGCTGCCCTTCTTCCGAGATCCATCCATCGCCTTCTTAAACTCGATGTGGGCGCCGTCTTCTCCGCTTCTCGCCCCGGGCCGCTGCGTCTAGTGAACTCCACACGCCAACGAGCCTCTATTCTCCCAAGTAGCAAAGAGATGTTGCGCTGAAAGCGCATGTTACAAGCGTGTGTTTCAAGTGTTTCAGAGATATGTTGCAAATGTTTCATACAGATGTTGCGATGTTGTACATGTATGTAGCCAGCTTTGGCTCCCAATGTTTCATCTGTTTTTTCCAGACGTATGTTGCAAGTGTGTTTATTTGTATGTTGCATATGTTTCACACATATGTTGCGAGTGTTTTATCTGGATGTTGCGTATGTTTTACAATGGTTTTCAAGTGTTTTTTTGTGTTTTTTTTACAAGTGTTTCAGATACATGTTTCAAGTGTTTCATCTGCCTTAAGACGTATATTGTAAGTGTTGCATCTGGATGTTTCAAAAGTAGATCGTGCGTTGTATCTCCCTTATCGTTTTTTTTGCTACCTCACATCGGTGTCTCCTCCTCCCGGCGCCGGCTAGCATCCGCTGTCCCTTCCCCCTCTTCTCGATGCTGGCAACGTTCGGGTGATGTGGGCCCCGTGTGGGCACGGAAAATAGCTGCAGATGTGGACGTCTAGACATCTCGAACGTTCGAGCGCTGGCAAGCCCGCTCTTTTTTCCAAGGAAGCAGTTTTTCCTTTGCCTTCAGCATACGGCTATTTTCTCAGACTTCTAAACCAAAGAGGCTGGCCTTCCGGACGAACAACAGGCCATAGCCTGAGAGTCGTGGCCCGTTTAGCGGAGGAAAAAAAACAGCCCAAGTAAATGATAGGCCTGCTCCAGTCGATGTCCCACAGATATAAACCGATAGCCCAGCAGGCAGCCCATGACTACAGTTCTCTGCCTCACGTACACCAGTAGTACGTGCTGCACGTATACGGTACACCGAGCCGCCGCCGCCGGCGGCGCGAACATTGTCGTTCGCCGCTTGGTTCTGCCGCTCTCTGCTTCTCGTAATCTCGTTTCTATCCATATCCATCCGAACAACCCCACTCTCTCCTCTAGGCAACGCAAGAATTTTACAAGAATTATGTAAAAATTTTCAATAAATCAGTTTAATTTCACAGAAAATATAAGCTATAAATTTTTCTCACGTTCTAAACAGACCCTTAATTGGAATTACGGACTTCCATGAAAATTTCTAATGTTTTGAAACATGGTTTTATTTTTGTTTTTGCTTTTGCTTTTGCTTTTTCTCTATGAAAAATAAAATAATTTCTGTAAAATTACTTTCATAATTGTAATGAATTTCTTGCATTCTAGTTTGCCCCTTTTTTTTTGGGGGGGGGGGGGGGGTGCGCTGTTGCAGCTACCAGACATTACGACTACATTGATTGCAAGAGAGGAGGAAAAGCTAAGGCTCTGTTTCGATACAAAGTATTTTTTGGAGTTATAGAAAATACCATGGTTTTGTGAAATTATTTGGTTTTAGAGTACCATGAAGTGTTTGGTTGCAACAAACTTTATGGTTTTGAATACTATGCTATTGCTAAAATTGTGGTTTTTTTGGTGTTTTAAAAACTCCACTCTAGACTTCTTTTTCCTAAACCACGGTTTTTGCACATCAATAGTGTCGGGTACCGAAACAAGGGGTACCCACACTCAACGACTAAAAAGACAAACCCCTGAGAAAACCACGCCAATGGCTCAGCCCACGAAGGCAGAACGAGCCAAAACCACGCACGGAACGCCTCGACCACGTTCCGACTCGCACGAGGCTTGCTCGATGGGACGCCTCGACCACAGGGAAATCTTCGACTCGTACGACCCTAGGTCGAGCCGGTCGACCCGCCTTACTCACCAACTCTCAGACAAAAGTCAAAGCATTTAATGCAACCGCCAATCACTTCCTACCCCCATGGCTACAGCGCCGCCAGCATGGAAGTAGTACCAGTGTCAAATCCCACTTTTTACTGCCCATCCCGGGATGGGCGGTGAAAACCTGTCACTGCACACGCCATGCCGGGCATTATTCCGCCACTGATCCCCCTCGAGGCAAAATACGACGAGTGTCGTACCCCGAAATTCCTAGGGCTCGGTCTTATCCATTCCCCGTCGACCCACCTCGACCCGGCCTCGACCAACCGTCGGTCAACAAAGGAGCAAGACCTGCACACCACAGGACCCGGGTCTTTTAACCATCCCATCCTTTACGTCACCATGGTGTCCAGGGATGGCCGGTCATTCCCGGAGCACGTCGCTACAGCGGCTTCCACAGCGCTCGACAAAACTTCACTTCTAAGGCACCCCCGGCGTCTCTGCCTTCTCTTGACCCTATAAAAGTAAAGGCAGGGGACTCTACGAAGGAGGGACGGACAAGGCGAAACAAGTCATCACCCCACCACAAAAGATCAACATCTCAAGCAATCTCCTTTGTACTCTCTCTCTTTCTCTCTGAGACTTGGGATCGGCTCCCTCTCTCGCAGCTTGTAACCCCTACATAAGCACTTAGGTGCAAGGAAATACAATACTCCTCCCACTGGACGTAGGACCTTCTTTCGCCCGAACCAGGATAAATCCCCCGTGTATTCTCTTTGCATCACCATCTAGATTAGGGACACACAACACAAATTCACTCGTTGGTTTAGGACCCTCACGGGACCGAACACCGACAAATAGTTCTAAAACTACAGTTTCTTATGGTTTCTTAATACTATAACATCCGAACAAGGCCTAAATCTGTAGCTAGAGCCGCTGTTTTTATGCAGCGAGCACCCCGATATTACAAACGTCAGGGGTTATATTGGTGGTGGATGGCAGTGATAGGCTACTGGGCCAACCTCTCCGTGCCGTAGAATTTGAGGAACGAATATACAAGGAGCAAGCAAGTCAAAGATGAAATATTAGGGAGTTGCAAAGCTCACTAGTCAGACATTGCTTGCGTTTGCAGTTACCAATGTGGTCAATATGGACTAACTGAACAAGATAATGAAATTTGAGAAGAAACTTCCCTCGTTGTTCTAAGGTATGTTTGGTTTAAGTAGCGAGATGATTCATTATCTTGTCACTTTTTTTTGCTTTGTGAAAACTAATGAATTATCTATGGCCATCACATTCATCACAGCTAACTATTACAATAACCATGAGGAGAAATTGAGTCATTCATAACCAATATCATAAGGTGAACTCATGATGCAAAACCTCATTATATTTTGTGCAAAATTGATGTTGCTGAATGCAAGTGACTGGGCAATAATGGCGAGGACAAATGGATCGATCCATTTGTCCTCGCCATTATATAACCATCGTGGTAATCCCTCCGGTCAAAAAAACATGTAGTTTAAGATAAAATTGTGTCAAGAATCTTTTTTGCTGCAAGGAATATTTTACATAGATCATTAGCCTAGATCTCAGTTTAAAAAAAGAAAGTGTGATCATACAGATATCAATTTCTTAACAAAGAATTACAAGGAAGCAGTCAGCAACTCCGGCCCCCTACATCCAACCGTGAACAACTCCCGTCCTTGTCCAGCACCGTGCGGCGCCACATTTAATTTTCTCCGGTGGATTTCTCGGTCACGATCGAGCTATCCCCTCAGCGCAGACCGCAGTCCGCGTACGCGCACGGCCACCGTGTCGCGCCTGAGGACGTGGAAGGAAAGAGCGGCCTTTTCCACTTGGATTCCTCGGTCAGACTCAGACACGCGCTTTTCGTGCGACTCCGGTGCTCGGCGGGCCGGCGGCGGTGGGTGGCCGGCAACGGAGCTGGTCCTGCGGCGGACCGAACCGCGACGTGCCGTGTGCGTGCGTGGCGTGGCGAGCTGCTTTTGCGGACCCCCGGCCGCCGGCGCGACGCGCGCAGGTTCAACTGAACCGGGGCGAGCTGGCACTGGCAGTGGCAGCCTCGTCGCCGCGGTGGACGCGCCTTGGAAGTGGACGCGCGCACGGACGCGCTTGGCACCGTGCATGCGCCACGCGGAGACTACGGCCGGCGCGGAGACTTGAGCGGGAGGAGCACCTGTCGGCGAGTATATTGTTGAGTCAATGGGTGGCAGTCAATAGTCATCACTGTGGACAGGAGTGGTGGCAACTGGCAACCACTATTGGCAATGGGTTGGGCGGTGGTGCCGCATTCGGTGAACGAAGAAATGGATCCAAAGCACGCAACGAGGGAAGAAAGTTCAAGGCGACCCCTCAAGCTTATAGATCCTTGGTGCATGTGTTCGATGCGATCAATCACACTTAGTTAGAACTCACAACATTCCATTACCATGATACCATCATCTATGACATCTTGACTTCTCTCCTAAGGACCTCTTGGAAGGCAGAGGCAGGTTTTTTAGAGCCAAAAGCCCAAAACCGGTATAAACATAGGCACGAAATATTTTACATGCTAGGTCCAAGAAAGGTTGTTTAGATGTATACTGGAGTAATAACTAAATAACGTTACACCTGTATTAGGCCAATACATCTCTATCTATACCTAATAATAAAGAGGCAAAATTTCTCACCCCTATTTTTTTTCGTCCGGACCTCTCTTAACTACTCGGCATCACTCTTCTTAGTTTGAAATTGAAAAACCACTACTCAACATCACTCTTCTTAGTTTAGAATTGAAAAACATTATTCACATGACCTCTTTATTATTAGGTATAGATTTACAACAGATATAGACAAGCCACCTAATTAAACCGAGTCAATCTCTCCTTGATTTTTCATACGGGATAATAACCACCTAATTAAACCGAGTCAATCTCTCCTTGATTTTTCATATAGGACAAATAATTTAGTGTATATATTATTTATTATGGGCCTTATTAATATTTAATTGAAACACGGTTGAGCTAAGCCTAAGTATTATGGCTCACGCATGCCGGGTAACGCCCATTTTAAAGAGGCAAAATTTCTCTCAATTTTTTTGGTCCGGCACATCCATCCGTGTCCAACTCCGTAATGACCGTCCGTCCCACTTAGTATGTATAAGGCAATCCGCTTCAACGCTATTTAGAAGAGTTTCTTGTGTCAAAATTGAGCAGTATTTTTGTCGAGCCAAACTCCATCTCCTGTCTGAATCAAACTCCACCGCCTATTGCAATCTTGGTCCCAAGTAGACATATAACCTCCCGTGACTCTCCCTGGCCAAACATCCATAAATAAAAAAAACACGAGTAATACTAATAATGCATTAATACCTAATATATGCTGAGTGCAGATTGTTGTTTCGGGCTTAACAAGATGCACATGCGGTTTATTACGCTGATCGTTTCTTTTTTTCGGAGTTCCTTTCTTCCATGCCATTTTTTGAACGGGCTCGCTCGCACACGAGCCTACTCTGCGCTAGCATTGGGAAGGTGAAAGTCGTCAATAATTCCACACTGGCTACTACCAAATTCTAACAATAAATATAATATTTTAAACATTGACCTTTATCTATAATAAACATATATTTTACTAATAAATTGTTTAGGAATAAAAAAATTATTACTATAAGATGAGTCGGCTGATGACCTAACTAATCAAACCGTAAACTTAAATCTTGAACACTTTGTCATCCAATCTAATAAAAATAAATGTTTCTTCAAACTATATGCACATGTTAGTGCAAATCTCTAAGATGTACGTATATATAATGAGAAATTTACATATTTAAGACTTCAATTGTCGCGCTTTACAATCTTAACCCCAAATATCGACTTCGTTAAAATGGACTGTACTAACTTTAATTAGAGACTATAGTCATAATTTACTATAAATATTTGATAGTTTCTCCCGTTGCAACGCACGAGCATGTTTGCTAGTGAGTTATAAATTGTGACGGAAACCCTCCAAAAGCTATGATTTGGGTGGAACTTCTTTTTTCCAAACATTTGACATATAATATGTTTAATTAAAGTGTTCTGTTTCGGCGACACCCGATTGAGTAGTAGGGGATTTGAACCAAATATAGCTAATTTTAGTTAGAGATCCATATTTTCAGTCGCATACGAATATGAACTTGAATACTTTTAAGTACAAATACAAATCGGATAGTTTGAATTTGAATTCACATGCAGATATCTACTCTAAGGGGGTGATAGCAACTATCCATTTGCTTGATCTATTGATGGTTTTGGGACAACGAAATCATCATGCACATAGGGATCAAAATATGAGCATATACCACATGTAGATAAAGATGGTCCATCGAGAATAAAATATTTATCGATAAATATTTTATTCTTAAATACTATAGCAACAGGCAGGTCTATAAATATTGTGAATCATAGCATACAAAAATAATTTTCATCAATAAATGACTAAAGTATTAAAAAATAATTCACGCAAATAAATATACCAATTTCAAAATAAATTATAGTATATTTAAAGCATGGTTTAGATATGTGCTTTATTCTATAACAATATTGGTAATGTCAGATATCCATCGACATCCACATTTATTTCAAACAAGAATCATAAAAAAATGCTAAAAAGTGAATTTTGGATTCAATCAATGCAAAAAATAGACGGAACATGCATGGATATCTGTATTATATGTTTTATCGGATATTAGTCATGCATATCCATTTCCACCTTTACTACCGAGGGAATGGTTCACATGCAACCATTTAAGTATGAATCTGTCAGACCTGTTTTAGACCATCCAAATTATTTATGGGCCGCCATCATGAGTGGTTTGATTTTTTTTAGATAATGGATGGACATCTGGGTCTCTATACCCACACATGAATATACACGACCAACTATTATTGGTTTGATATGAACCACATTGCAACAAAGGCCATTTCAATGACAACATCTCATTGTTGCAGTGAATATGAAATTAAAGGTTTCAAGAGAGACCCTAGTGAAATAATCTCTAGAGAGAGTCATTGGCATTTTATCTCGGCAAACATCAAATAACTCAACTTCATTTGTGTTATAGAAAAAAGACAAAATACCTATCGAATGTTCAACTTGTGATGCACCTTTTTGCACGGCCGGTGTATGTATTATCTAATTGAAACCCAAATGGATATACATTTCAAATGAATAAGAGGAATATTATGGCCATTACCAAAAATGATCAAGTATGTTCTACGAGGGGAAAAAAAGAATAGAATAACTCGTTGGCGGTGCAGGGAAATGGTATGAAGACGACACATAATACATGGACATGCATAGAAGCCTAGATGTGCCACAAATGTCCAACGCTCGCAGTCTTAACCATGCTCAATCGCCTTGCTGCCAAACGCTAGTATATACTCGCCTTGCTGAGGAAATAGTTCCGAGACAAAGTCCCTAGTTAAGGCTCCATTTCTGAGGACACCGCCACAGAAATCAGAACGTTTCTTTACCAAGTAGTAGACTAGTAGGAGTAAAAAAATCAAGTGTTTCGCTGCATGCCGGCTCCAGGCAATTACAACATACTAGTGTTCAACAAAAATACCATGTACCCTATCTATTTATCAAAAATAATCCCTACCATGTAAGAAATAAGTCCTAAAGAAATGCACGAAGACATGCAAACCGCAATCTCAAGCTGATGTGACCCAAATCTATTGTCCAAGAGCTAAAAAAATATCAAATTTTCTAGTCGTAGAACATCAAGTTGGCAGACTCATTTCTGCAGGAGTTTTGGCCCTTTAACCATTTCAGAACCTGTGGCATTTGCGTTTCTGCAACGCCTTCATCGTCGTAGTCGACCGAACTCCTTGGAGCACCAGTGTTCGCTCGCGCCCGTAGCAGCTTTAGCGAGCAGAGTTTTGCGTTGCCACGCCGGAACGATTGATCCTGAACGAAATGAACGCCTCCAGTAAACCACTTGTCTGAATTCTCAACAGAGTTGAAGCTACACCTGGGCGGGCCCTCTGCTGCGTGTGTCTGCACACAAAACTTGTTGACATTGCCAGATTTTGAGTATCAGTCGCGCAAGACTTGCTTGCACTTCATTTTTGCCGGGCTGATAACATGAACTGACAGAGGCGTGATTCCATCTCATTTAAATGTCAAAACTTCGTTGACATTGTCCTTTCCAGTTTTGAGTGGGTTCAGTTGGCGAAAAGTGGGTGAAAAGTTATCGTAGCATCTTTCGTTGTTATTTGACAAAATTTGTCTAACCATGGACTAACTAGGCTCAAAAGATTCATCTCGACATTTACAGACAAACTATGCAATTAGTTATCTTTTTTACCTATATTTAATGCTCCATGCATGCGTCTAAATATTCGATGTGATGGGTGAAAGAGAAAATATTTTGGGTATGCATGGGAAATGAACACACCCTTTACAGATTGC
Organism: Saccharum hybrid cultivar R570; assembly: GCA_038087645.1. Classification (NCBI taxonomy): domain Eukaryota; kingdom Viridiplantae; phylum Streptophyta; class Magnoliopsida; order Poales; family Poaceae; genus Saccharum; species Saccharum hybrid cultivar. The sequence goes on from JAQSUU010000541.1 coordinate 2,192,111, forward strand.
AGTTGTATGATTTGCCCCTTGTTTGATCGAGTGAATGAGTGATCCAAGTGCGGAAGGTGAGAACAGATTGACGCGTTCGTGCCGTCCTGGAGCACGCAGCAGGTGGCTTCTCGGACAAAGGCCTTGGCTTCCCTTCCATGCTCATCGGCGTGCTCGAACGCTGTATGCTTCAGCAGAGCAGGACATCCAAGTGCGGAAGGTGAGAACAGACTGACGCGTTCGTGCCGTCGTGGTGTAGCAGGCAGATTCTCGGACAAAGGCCTTGGCTTCCCTTCCATGCTCATCGGCGTGCTCTAACGCTGGACGCTGTAGGCTTCAGCAGAGCAGGACATGGAGCGAGGCGTTCTTGGCGGCGGAGCAGACGGGGCACGCGTCCACGGCGGCCTCACACGAGCGGCACAGGCACAGGTGCCGGCACGGGAGCAGCAGCACGCACGCGTCGCCGCCGCCGCACGCCTTGCAACTGCAAGACGACGACGCTGCTGCGGCCTCGTTGGACGCGGCGTCGGCGTCGGCGGCCGGCGCCTCAAAGCAGCACGACTGCGCGTCCTCCGCCGCCGCACCCTCGTTAACGGAGACGGCCGCCGCGCACGCGCAGGGCGACTGTAGCAGCAGCTGGTCGAGGGTGGCGCGGAGGCCGGCGGCGACGGCCTCGTGGCTCCTGGCGACGCCCATCCACGCCTGGCACTCGGCACCCGTCTGCCGGGCCTTCTCCTCCAGCTCCGCGTTGCGGCGGAGGGACCGCTCCAGCTCGGCCTCCGCGGCGCGCGCCCGCCCCGACGCGGCGCGCTCCACGGCGGCCAGCAGCTCCCGGGCGTGCCTCCGCCGCGCCTCCTCCAGCGCCGCTCGGATCCTCTCGCTCTGTAGGGACACGGTTAGTTCACAGGCATTCCGATCAAACACCATCCCACCAAGCATCGAATCAAGAAGCCGATGCCGATCAGCGATCAACCACCACCACGGTGAAAGGTTGTCTGTCGATCAAGCATCCCGGGCGTGGCCCGTCGCCGTGTGCGTACCTCGAGTCTCACGAGCGCGTCGATCTCCACGTCCTGGTGGTACAGCCTCGACAGGAGGAGGCCCTGCGACTGCGACTGCGAGACGCTCGCGCCATTGTCCAGCCTACGGCTGCTGGACGCCGCGCCGGAGCCCAGCACTCTGCCCTGCAAGTCGCGCACCTGCGCCGCCGGCGGGCGCATTACTACCACGCTCAGATCCTCCGAGAACCGCCCCGCCGCAACGCGCGGCCGCTTCCTCGGCTCGAAAGCGTGATCGCACGCCAGGTCGCCGCGCGGGAAGTCGCTGAGCACCGTCGTCGTGCCCCCGATCCCTGGCGCCACCGCCGCATCCTCCATAGAACTGCGGCAGAGCGTGCAAGATTAGATACGCTGATTATAGGCTGTACGACATCAGAAGTCAGAAGAGAAGAAAGCGAAGGAAACCTGCGGCGTGCTGCTTACCTGAAGCTGAAGGCGTGGGGGTCGTCGAAGAAGGCGTGCGCCTGCACGGCCATGGCGCCAACGCAAAGCGAAGTAAAGGGGTGTCGGGTAGGAAGTGGAAGTGGAAGTGGACGGTGAATTTTTGGTTAGAACGGGCATGGAAGTGAACCAGTGAGGGCCTGAGAGAGGCGTGCATAGCATATATACGGCCATGGCTCGTGGTCGCGCGAAACCATGACGATTGACGACGGACCCCGGCTGAGGCGTTGGGACTTGGGAGCACGAGCGCACGACGACGAAAGCGTCTCCTTCTGAACCGGGCCGGGCCGTGTGGAGGCCTTGGGTGGAAAGGCGACAGGCTCTCCATGCGAACTAGCGATGCTTATTCACAGACGCAGTTTTTTTTGTTTGACAATATTCACAGACGCAGTTTGTGTGATATGATGTCTTTATTATGCGTTTCTGTGGTAGTGATATCCGATCCGTCATCCGTGTACTGCCGGCTTACCGCGATAGGGGTGTGAAATGTTATGTTTTTTTTGTGAACAGCGATAGGGGTGTGAAATGTGAATGTGGTGTTATAGGTGGTGGTCCGGCTGGATAGATATGACTGGAGTGGATGGGTTGGGTGGCCCAGTCTTCACACCATCTACATCTACTATATAGGTGGTGGGTGTAGTTGTCTGTGATGATGTTCGGATAAGTGAGGATTAGCACTAGCTAATCTTTCTTCTAAGATTCGGTGGCAAAAATATGTACGTACAAAAAACTCTCTTGCAAATCATGATTTTTGAGGATTATGAGTACACCATCTAAAGACGTGTTCACTCAAAGCTCTAGCTGAATAAGTTTGATGAACTAGAATTAAGTATTTGGATCTCATGGTTGAGTTTAGACGGCTAAAATCAAGAGTAAAATTTTAGACCACTTTAACTTACTTGTGTAGTCTAATAAACTAATGGCCTGTTTGTAAGGTTAGATAAATTTTAGACGATACCTCAGATCACATATTTATAGTCTCAGGAAAAGTGGTCTAAACTTTAGTTGCTAGGCTTGAGACCATGGGATCAAACATGGCTTTATTTGTGCCAGACGTTGAAAAACTAGGTGGACCACATAAATAGCATGGGTAGCTACTAGCTTTTATCTACTCTAATATTTATAATCTTCTTACATAAAAATAATTTTTGTTTAACAATTTACTTTATTTGTTTAATTATATCGGTTTTTTTCTCCATGCTTCTCCTTTATATTGTAGTCACGAACTTCATAGAGCAATCGTCGAACAATACATAGGTTTAAATCTATTTCATCTCTAATCCTCTATTTTTCCCCACTCCAATCATATGAGTGTGCAATTTATGTCAAGAGAACTGCTCCAGCACTCCTTCCCCTAAAACTTACATGGATCTCAAAGCAGCTCATATAATTAATTAAATGTTTTCTTAATTATTTTCATCTGGATTACGCATGGGTCTGGCCCGTCCAAACCCAGCCCATGTCCAGTCCAAACTCCATCTTTATTTAGATGGTGCGCGGGAACCGCCTCATGGGGGTTGTGTCATCCTCTCCGCTCGCACTGAGGAGCTTGTCATCTCGGTGTTGCCCATGTCGCCGCGTTGGGGCATGGAGGAGGATGGCGCGGGCCTTGGCTACCCGTATGAGAGGAGGATGGCGTGGGCCTTGGGCTGGGTTGGACATGATGTAACCAAATTTGTTTCTACTTGCGTCATCTTCTTGCAAAGGAAAAGGGTGAATCATATCCCTTGCATTGCCTTGAAAGCTTCTCACATGCGCACCGGGGAATCAATGAAGCAATTGCATTTAAAATAGCAAATGTCGATATGCTTTTTGTGAATTGCTCGTAACTATCTAAACATGTTTCCACGATTGTTGGAATCAACACATTCTGTTTAGTTGTTTTCACTTTATAGACGTTAATGTTGATGCAAAATTTGGTGGCTAGAAATGACACTGAAAGAGCTAGCGACTTGATGAACGTTGGGATGGCATGACGTAGTCCGTTGAGCACCGGGGGTGGAGGAGAGATGTGGGGGAGTGGCGTGGGGATTTGAAGTGCTTTGAAGATATTTATGGGCATGCCGAGACATTAGTGTCCGGCTTGGATGGATTGGGCATGTGTGCGATCCTTCTCATAGATGCTCCTCATTGTTTTATTATTTTTAATTGCCATTTCAAAAATCTAGTTATTAGAATATACCCTACTATATCTTTCCCTACATGTTCTATTTTAGTTGGAGTCTTCATTTATCTTTTTCTTACATCTTTTGATAGGTATAAACCATTACCATATAGATATATAGGATTAATGTAGTAGTTTTTATGGAAGAAATAAGGTTTTTTAACTTGTCCCTAGTAATATAGTACACACTAACTTTTTATTTAGATCTTTTTCCAACGTACTGAAACTACAATGCTATTTTTCTAGAAGTTCTGATTTTAATTTTAGCTATTTAATGTTTATATTTTATATGGACCATTCATTTTGGTACGTTTTTCTATACAATTCATTTGATCATCAAACTATTACATTTTTAATATTTTTGTTCAAAAAGTTTGCCTTTACTTACCATATTTTACATGGACTCGTTATTTTTCTTAACAATTTCTATGGAAATCAAATTGCTCTTTTTTTGTAATTTATCAATTTAAATGTGATATTTACAAATCTATTATGATGGACCTTTTGTACAATATAATTTGGAAGTATAACTAACTTTATTTAGTTTTTTCCTATTTTTGCTCTGTCTGTTAACGTCATTCCATAGCAATTTGCTACCCATCTTTTGTGAATTAGAAAAAACAAAAAAAAATGCAGCCCGCCATAAGCCCACGAGGTCCGCCATGTCGAGCACATCCCTGAGCTGGTCATGTATATTAAATCGGCATGGCTAGTGCCCCAGCGTACGAACGGATGGCCGTGTCTGGATGCCGGTGGGTGCTGCTCCATTTTACATGTGTCCGTGCGCACGCCTTCGTCCGGCCGCCCGCGCCCGCTCTGCTTCCCACGCCCGCCTGCACGCGGGCCCGCGCACCCCTGCCTCCATCCCCCTCCGCATCACGTGCCCGGGACCCTGTGCCCCTGCCTCCATCCCCTCCGCTTTCCACGTGCATTCATGGCGCCCCAGCAGTTGCAGCAGACGGGTTCGGCCCGTTGCAACATCTACAACACTAGATCCACTATTGCGACATATAGATGAAACACTTGCAACATACATTCGAAATAGCTGAAACACCAGCAACATACATCTGAAACACTTGCAAAACACCTGATAGCCATCGCAAAACATATGAAACATCTAAATAAAACACTTGAAACATACGTATGAAACACTTGAAACATACTCTTGCAACACCAGGATCTACTTGCAACATCCAGATAAAATACTTGAAACATACGTTTGAAACGCTTGAAAATATATGCTTGCAACATGTGTATATTGTCATTGCAACATATGCAACATCTCAAATTTCTTCTGAGACATCCAGATCAACGTCGTCGGTGGCCACAACCTACTTGGTGGGGAACTGCGGTATGTTGCAATGACAATATACACATGTTGCAAGCTCGGATCAGAAGGACGTCGGCCCAGCGTAGGACGTCAGTCCAACGTACAAACCTCCGCTGTAGGACGTCGACCCATCGCTCCGCCTAGGATTCTCCCGCACCTGCTCGCTATCTAGGCTCGCGCCTGTCGGCGTGGCTTCTCTAGCGCCATTGTTGCTCGGCCGCAGTTGTCCACATGGTGGGGGAAGGGCATGGCACGGCGGGGGACGACAGACACATAGTGGGGGAAGGGGGCGTGGCAAGGCGGAGTGGGGCGGGTGTAACACCCTAGGTGTTTGGCTCCCACAAATTGCATGTTCATTTCATAAACATGTGCATCATCCATCTCATCATGCCATTGTCACTTGAAACATGTGTATGCAACATTCTCAATTGTATTTGTTTCATACATGATTACTTGTGAATTGTGGTTAGTACAACATGTAGATGCAACATGAGTTCTCATACCTTGAAACATGGCAACAATGTTAGTGTAACATGACAAGCTTCAACTTGCAACAAAGTCATGAAACATGTGAAACATGGTTTTGCAACAATTGAGTAATTTGATTGTTTTGTTTGTTTCATCACATGTGATACTTAGAAGTTGGTGTAACAAATGTGTAGAGTGGTTAATTATGGTCTAATACACCTTAACTACACTTAGGGTAATTAGTTGAACACTGTTATATTGACCAAAATGACTAATTTGCCCTCTAGGTGGGGTTTGACCATGTGATGACCTATAGAGTGTCTCGGTTTGACCATTTTAAAAGTCCAACCTAGAGATCTTGCATGGATGCACACCCTTTACCAAAGTTGTATCAAATTTATCAAGGAACAAAAGTTTCAATATGGCCATCTCATGAAAATGGCTGGAACATGCTCAAACATGGTCCACAGTCGGTTTGGAGTGTTGTCTTAGCACTTAACAATTTTTGGTTAACTGTAAACCGTTTACAGTTTCGATGTACCCCACTTTAGGGCTTTGTAGTTCCAAATCCAGGCCGAACTAGTTCAAGCTTCAATTGACAAAGTGATAGATCTCACATAGCTCTACAAGTTTGACAATTACCACTTTCGCTGTTTCGAGCTGGATTAGGCGTTGATTACCATCAAAGTCGAGCCGTCAGTCAGGTTCGGCAGCTCTGATTCAGAGCCGCGCTAGGCGAGGTGGCCGACCACCGCTGACCATTGCCGCCACGTGGCCATGTCGTGGCAGCCGTACACCAGTGTTGGCCCCACTGGTCAGGCCACGGCGCCCCTCAGGACAGCCACGGCGCCCTCAGCTCGCCTCTCCCTCTCCATTCTCTCCTTTCCCCTCCCTCTATGCGTGCTGAAGTGGAGGACCGAGCACCACAAGCTCTGTCGCCATCGTGCACGCTCTCCACTGTGTCTTTGCTCACCAAATCATGTCTGCAACTCCGCCTAGCTCCGATCTACCTCGTCCTCCCATCCATTGATCTTGTTGGCCGAAGGTGAGGTCACATTCACCAATTTTGCTGCGGCCGCCATGTGCGGGACCTCACCGAAGTTTGAGGCTGCCGTGGTCGGGGTAGCTAGGGTCCTTCCCATCCTCTCTCTTCTTCTCCTTTAGCTCCGTTGTGATCTTGTGATGCTCGTACCGAGCTCAGTCGAGGAGATGGGGGCTCACCGTCACCAGCGCACCGCAACCGGAGCCCCGCCGTCCGCCATGGCCGGCAATGGGCATCCCCAGCAACTCCTAGGGTCACCAAAGTACCTCACTCAGTATGGAATCACATAGGGAGCACGAGAGTGGTCTCGGTTTTGACTGTTGGCTCACTGGCTGCGAGCTCCACCATCAGCCGCCCTCCCCTGTCTTTGTCTCCCTGGCCTGTGGGCCCCGAGTGTCAGCGGCCGGGAGGCCGGGTGGGATCCAGCCACGGGCCGAGCAGGCCTAGCAGGTCGCATGGGGTTACCGAGCCGCGAGGCTTAACCGGGCCGGCCCAATGTCGAGTTAGGGTTAGGAAATTTTGATTTTTGTTTTATTCTTTTTCCAGATTTTAAATACAACTTTGAAAATGTGTAACTTGAGTTTGGTAGATCCAAATGGTGTGGTTCTAATTTTGTGGTGTTTCTAGTAAAGTCTAGTTTATTTAGAAAATATGATATATAATATGTTCTGTTGTAAAAATCTAAGTTATTAATTATGCTGTTTAATCATGCTCTAAATGGAGAAAATTGTATCTCTTGTTGTGTAGCTCCAAATGGCATGAAAATTTTATGGTGTGATGTATATGCTATGAATAGCTTATAGTTTAAATTTCACCTAGTTTGGATACTATATAATGGAGTTATGTATTTAACTTGTAGACATGGTTGTAACTTGAGCTAATTTTCATATTGTCGGTGTTCGGACCCGAGGGGGTCCTAAACCAATGAGTAAATGCTGCGTGTCTCTTTCCTGGATGGTGATGCAAGGAGAACACATGGGGGTTTATCCTGGTTCGGACAAAAGAAGGCCCTACGTCCAGCGGGGGGGGGGGGGGGGAGTTTGTATTTCCTTGCACCGAAGTGCTCGTGTAGGGGTTACAAGCATGCGAGAGAGGGCGTCGAGCCCAAGTCTCAAAGAGAGGAAAAAGAGGACAAGGGTGATTGCTTGAGGTATCGATCTCTATCTTGTGTTTCTTTGTTCGTTGTTCCTTCGTCGTCGTCCCCCGTTGTAGAACCCTGGCCTGCCCTTTTATAGGGCGAGAGGAGGCCAAGACGATGGGGAGTCTTGAGGTGATGTTTTGTCAATTCCTGTTGAGCTGACCAAAGCGACGTGCCCTGGGAATGGCCGGCCATCCCTGGACACCATGGCGTCATGGGAGACGAGACGGCGAAATGACCCAGAGCGTCGTGCCATACCGTCCCTCCCTTGCCGTTGAACCGTGTCGAGCGTCGGGGTTGGGTCGAGGCCGGGTCGAGGCCGGATGGATAAGGCTGAATCCCTGAGATTGCGGAGAACGGGCCTTGTCTTATCCTCCCTCGAGGGTGATCGATGGTGAACAGTGCGCGGTAAGGTGGGTATAGTGATGGGTTTCACCTCCCATCACGGGATGGGTGGTAAAACAGTGTGATCTGACACGGGCATTGTTCCCACATCGATCCTGGTTGCAGCCATGCCGGTAGGTGGTAGTAGCTAACCGTATTAAATGCTATGGCTTTTGTTCTGGGGTAGGTAAAGAGAAGGAGTCGAGGCGCTCGACCCGGGCTCACGCGAGTCGGAGTTTTTCCTAGTGGGTGGATGAGCCTCGCACGGGTCGGAGCGCCGTCGAGGTATCTTGCTGTACGAGAGGGGGCGTGGTCGAGGCGCCCCGTCGAGCGGGCCTCATACGAGTCGGAGCCGGAGCGCGGTCGAGGCGCCCTATCGAGCGGGCCTCGTACGAGTCGGAGCTGGAGCGTGGTCGAGGTGCCCCGTCGAGCGGGCCTCGTACGAGGCGGACTGGATACACGGTCGAGGCGGGCTGCCTTTTATTGCGGTTTGAGTCATTTTAGTTTTTTATTAGCGATGGATGTGGGTACCCCCGTACTGTTGGTACCCACCGGGTGTAGCCCCCGAGGCCTCGGTGGAGTGTTGAGACTCCTCCGAGGTCTTGTATTCGTTTTATTGGGGAATGATTCGTTGTGGTCAAGCCCTCAAGCCTCATGCGCACGAGGTCGATCAGGGTCCTGGCCACCTTTTGTTGTGCGACCCTCACGCTCCTCCTTTAGAAAGGAGGAGGGGTGGGGAACGTCGTACTACCCCTGTTTGGGCGAGTTCCGACGATCTCCGGTGAGCTGCTAACGGGGGAATTCGAGTGAGAGCCCGTGCCCCAGTCGTTAGGGGTCGGCTAGTGGTCCGGAGGTGCTCTCAAAGATGCCAAGAAGTGGTCGTGTGGATCTCGATTCCCTGTGATAGGATTCGAGGGCTCGGTGCCTCCCCCGAGGGGATTCCTACGTGGACCGCCTCCTTCGGCCTCGAATACGTCCTGGGGTGCCTCGAGAGCGTGGCTCGAGCCCTGGCCATGTACGGGCGCACCCTTGGTCGTCCCTAACTCTGTTGCTCGAGGGCAGCTGTCGAACCCTGGTCGAGGGCCAGCCTCCGCTCCCTCGAGGCTTAGGTTTCTGCGGTCAAGCCCTCGAGCCTCGTGCGCACGAGGTCGATTAGAGTCCCGGCCGTCTTTTGCTGTGCGACCCTCACGCTCCTCCTTCAGGAAGGAGGAGGAGGGGTGGGGAACGCCGTACTACCCCTGTTTGGGCGAGTTCCGACGATCTCCGGTGAGCTGCTAGCGGGGGAATTCGAGTGAGAGCCCGTGCCCTAGTCGTTAGGGGTCGGCTAGTGGCCCGGAGGCGCTCTCAAAGATGCCAAGAAGTGGTCATGTGGATCTCGATTCCCTTCGACAGGATTCGAGGGCTCGATGCCTCCCCTGGGGGGATTCCTACGTGGACCTCCTCCTTTAGCCTCGAATATGTCCTGGGATGCCTCGAGAGCGTGGCTCGAGCCCTGGCCATGTACGGGCGCACCCTTGGTCGTCCCTAACTCTGTTGTTCGAGGGCATCTGTCGAACCCTGGTCGAGGGCCAGCTTTCGCTCCCTCGAGGCTCATACTGGGCTCGGGGCCCGTTTCCCAGGTATCTGGGAATATCCGTCTACGGATCCCTCCCGCGCCCGTTAGCCGAGCACGTCTTTTTAGGAAGGGAGGCGAGATCAGCACGGTAGTGGGCGACGTGGCGTACGGTTACGACGTGGGGGACGGCCATGTGCCCAACTCCTGCGAGATGTAAGGAAACGGTGAGGTGGGCGCATTTAATGCGGGAAACTGTTCCTACCTTTTCGCGCGGCCGTTGGGCTTCCGCCTGGGCATATAAAATCAAGGCCTGGGGGTCTGCGTTCCCCACCGTTCCCTTGTGCTCCTGCATTCTTCTGTCTTAGACAACCCTTGCCTTATTGCGCTCTCCGCCCGCACCGCTGCCGCCACTGCATCCTCTTCATCCGCCCCCCCTTCCGACAGCACCGATGGCAGGAAAGAGCCAGATCCTCCCCGCCGATGACTGGGCCGCCTCCTCGGTGACGGAGAGGAGGTTGGAAGAGTTGGTCGAGGATGGGCTGCTACGGCCGAGGATGAGCCGGTCATAGCCGAAGTGGATCGCGCCGCCCCCTGCCCACCGGGAGCCGGCGCCCCCTGAAGGGTACGTGGTGAGCTTCGTCTGCTTCCACGAGCGGGGGTTTGGCATGCCGGCATCCGTCTTCATGCGCGCGCTCCTCCACTACTACCAGGTGGAGCTTTAGCACCTTGCCCCCAATGCCGTCGTGCAGGCTGCCATCTTCGCAGCGGTCTGCGAGGGCTACCTTGGGGTGGAGCCATAGTGGAACCTGTGGCTTCACCTTTTCAAGGCCGAGCTCTTCGCCAAGAAGGCGGGGGAGAAAGGCGTCCTGTGCGCGGCTCGAGTAGGGAGCTGCGTCCTGTAGGTGAGGTTGGACCGGGCAGATCTGTACATCCCGGCTCGCCTCATCTCTTCGAACAGCGGGTGGCACGAGGGTTGGTTTTACCTCCGCAACGATGAAAATCAGTTGCCGAGGTACACCGGGCGCGTGTTGACCGCTCGAGAGGCTTGCTGGACGTACGGAGTGCCGGAAGCCGAGAAGCCGCGCCTGGACCCGCTGCAGCAGCTTCGCCTTCGGGGCTTGACGGCTGCGGCGGTGGCCGCGGCCTTCCATCGCCGCAGAGTGATGCCGCTGTGCCGGCGTCGTCTCCGCCTTGACCAGATGACTCCGGAGGCATCTCTGGAGGGGACCCAGATGTCCCACGAATCTCTTGCCCTCGAGGAGGTCCTCTGGCGAGCGCGCCAGATGGTCGGGAGCTTCAAGGTGGAGGAGGCTAACCGGGTCCCCATGAGACCTACCGAAGGGTTCGAGCCTATGGTACGTATCTTAGGGCTAGTATGTTTGCTAATTTCATTTATTTTTGGATTTCGCTGATTTGGTCGAGGCCGGCGCATAGGATTTGTTGGCGCTGCGGGAAACGCGTCCGCTAGTCCCAGAGGACCGGCCCGCCTAGGAGGCTCGATGCCAGCATGCTTCCAAGAAGAAGCAAGCTAAGGAGACGGCCAAGAAGCGGGCAATCTGTAAGGCCAAAGAGGCGGAGGCGTTGAAGAAGCTCCGGCACCGGCAGACCATCGACGGGGTCCCCCTGGCGTCGTCGCCTTCTGAGATGATCTCGGGGGAGGACGACGACAGCAGCAGCGAAGACGATAACGCCCTGTCGCGGTATGAGACCGCGACGTGACTGGGGGACCTTCCTAACATTCGCCCCCTGGTGGAACCCATCAGGGGGCGTCCTCCTCGGTCGTCGTGGACGAGGAGTCCGAGGAGGAGGAGAAGATGGAGAAGGAGACGGGCCCCTCGACGGGAGGGGTCGCTTTACCTCGGACCCAGCAAGAGGGGTCAACGGGGACGTCCGCACCAGCCCAGGCCCCACAAGCTCGGGCAGGGGCTGGGACGGCAGTACCGGCGTCGTCATCGGTGGCGGCGTCGGCAGGCGTGAGAACCCGAGGCCAGCTGGCCTCGGAGGCACAGAAGACGCTGGGCGGTGCGTCGGTCAGGGCCCCCAGGAATGCCCGGCCTGCTGGTGAGGCCGCTGCGAGGCCACAATCGGCCGCCCCGGGAGGCTCGGGTCGCATGGGGTCGAGGCCCTTGGTGCCGATTTCTGGGTAAGCGTCTCTGCTCGGTTGTTCTAACTTTCTCTGGGTCTGTTGGCTGACATTTATTCACTTTGTAGATTAAAGCGGAAGGCGGAGCCAATGGGGCTCACCCCCGTGAAGTCGCTGCGGGCCAGCGCCGTTGTCCTCAACCGGACGGCAGAGCAGGATGCGGCCTGGGTTCGGCAGGTCGAGGCCGCGAAGGGGCGCCTGCGACAACGGCAGGGATCAGCGGACGCCACGGTGGTTGCTGGCCCGGATCCTGCCATTGAGGGGTCCGAACCGGCAGAGATAGTGGCGCCCGGTGCAGTCGAGGCGGGGCCCAGGTCGTCAGCAACGGCCGAGGCTACCGTTGAGGTCACGACGGGCGAGGCACCCATCCACGGTGCGGAGCAGGCGGGTGCTGATGTGACCATGGAGGAGGTCGCGTCGGTGTCCGGGCAGGAGATGGCCCTGGCGAGGGGGTCGCGGCCGCAACAAGACCCGTCGGCAGAGCCAGCGGGTACGGTGGAGGGCAGGGCGGTCGAGCCCCTGACCAGAGCACCGGAAGAAGAGGCGCTGGCTCCGAGGGCGCCAACGGTCGAGGCGCGGGTACCGGAGCCATCGTCGGTCAAGGCGCCAGCTCCGGAGGTGTCGGCGATTGAGGGGCCAGTTCCCTTAGGAGGGCGGGCACCCATGACCGTGGACCTTACCCTCGACGACACCCCCCTAGACAAAGGGAAACAAGTGATGGGGGTCGAGGGGGGCGAGGTCGCGGATCAGGCCGGTGCCTCGACGGCCGTTGGAGAGGCGGAAACCGTGGGCGAGGCCGGTCGTTCCGCGGGACCGGGAGATGCGCCGACCAGGTCATCGTCGTCATGGCCCGACATTGCCACGCTGGCGATAGCGCGGTCAAAGGCGGAGATACCGAGGTGGGGGGCTGTCGCTCCAGTTTAGGGACGCCACGAACCCCGACGCCGAGCCCATCTTTGTCCTGAACGACAAAGATGAAGTGCACCGATGGGAATACCTTGAGGGCATCCGCCGGCACCTTGATCGGTTGCTCGGAGTGGCATCCGAGGCCGTGCGGAGTATGCGGGATGCCACCGAGGTATGATCGACCCGTTGTCTTTCTCCATGGTTTTCTTGGTGTCTTTTTCCCTCGGCTTTTTCACCCTTTCGGTTTTTCTGGATTGCGTTCAGGAGCTGAAGGAGTACTCCCGCCGCAAGTCACTCTTCATCCGGGATGAGAGTGGCGTGTGGGCCGCGCTGTCTCAGCAACGGGTCCTGGTCGAGGAGGCCCAAAAACGGCTTTCCGATCGGAACGCCGAAATGGCTGAGCTGCGCGTCGCGTACGCGGTGGTGAAGGAGGAGGCGATGCAGGTGTGGGCGGCCGAGGCCGTGATGCGCACTGGCATGGACAAGGCTCGGGAGGAGGCTGCCCAGGCCCGCAGGGATCTCGAGCACCTGTCGAGACGGGTGAAGGAGCTCGAGGAGAATGTCTCCCAGGTTAGCCGTCAGCGCGACACCCTCAACGTTGAGGTCGAGCAGGCCACCGCTCGTTCTGATGCTCTGAAGGACGAAGTCAGGACGCTGAAGGGAGCCGTCCAAGAGAAGGAAGCAGCTCTTGAGTCTGCTCGGCAAGAGATCGAGGCGCTAAAGGCGACCATTGGTGACAAGGACAGCGCCCTCCTCAGGCTCGAGCGGACTTGCGGGGGGCTTCGTGACGAGGTCATGGGCCTGCAGACCCATATCGAGGGTAAGTGTGATTGTTACGGCCATGACGTTGAGGGCCTTGCGTTGGGTATTAATTTGTTTGTCGTGTTTCAGAGCTGGAGAGGGAGAATCGAGAGGCCCAATCTTCTGCCAACTCCTTCCAGAGCCTCCTCGAAGCCGAGACCGGGAGGACCCAGCTGCTCCAGGGCGCGATCACCACCGTGTGTGACGGCCTGGGGGTCGAGCCCGACGCCGACACCGGGGAAGATGTTTCGGGGAACTCCTTCGCCCGTCGGATGGTGGCGCTGGGCCGCCTTGCCCGGGAAAGATACGGGACGGCCTCCATCACGGCGTGAAGAGGGCGCTGGCCATCGTCCGTTCGGGGTTTGTGTTCGACATGAAGCTCGTCGCTGAGAGCTTCATCACAGACCCGGATCGGACAGATGAGGAGAACAAGGATGCCTGCCTAAAGCTGATTGAAGCCGCCGAAGAGCCTGGAAGCCGTCTGGCCTCGCTTTTTGAAGCCGAGGTGGTTCCGCCTGCTGACGATGAGGGCCTGTGAGCCAAATCTGGACATGGAGGCCCGTGTAATAAGTTAGTATTTTGAATTTTGGTCGTAGTGGCCTCGAAGGCCCTAAAAACTCGAAACATAAACCGGTTCATGGTTAATTTAGTTTTATTCGAGCCTTTCTTCCCTTTATCTCTTGGATCGTGTTCTCGCGTGATTTACTTAGCACGCAGTTGCATCCTTTGGTGTAAGGGAGCGAGTGGAGGTACCGTAGCCTCGGGGGCGTAAGTGATCTCACGGCTCAACTGCCCTCGAGCTTCAGGGTGATGTTGCGGCCTTGTAAATCGTGTGAGAGCCTGATCTAAGCGACAGGGGGTATGTTCTTTTTCAAAGTTAGGAACCGTTATTTAGATCTCCCTAGCATGAAGTCGCACCTCTAAAAGGTGTGAGGGGTGAGTGGAGGTACCGTAGCCTCGGAGGCATAGGTGATACTCCTGACTCGAGAGCCCTTTCGAACCTTAGGGTGCTCTTGCAGCGAAGTCGATCTAAGAAGCGGTTCTTAAATTTAAAAAAGAGCATAAGTTTTTTTGGGGATTGGGGGGTTCCCCCCTTATAGCCCCCGAGGGAGGGTCGATTCTGGGAGTGCAGAGTCAATCCTTCCTCATTGTGAAACGAAAGTTTGAACATCGCTGTATTCTTTATTGATGAAAAAGAAAATACAGAGCCTCGAGGATTTTTAAGGAAAGAAGCGACGTAGATGTTCAATGTTCCAAGCGTTGGTGAGGATTTCGCCCTTCTCGTTGGATAGCATGTAGGTGCCCGACTTTAGTACTTCTGCGATGATGTACGGTCCTTCCCTTGGTGGCGTGAGCTTGTGCCGTCCCTTGGTGTTCTGGTTCCGCCGTAGCACCAAGTCACCGATATTGAGGTCACGCTTGCGGACGTGTCTGTCGTGGTAGCGTCAGAGACCCTGCTGGTACTTGGCAGAATGCAATAGAGCCACATCTCGGGCTTCCTCGAGCTGGTCGAGGGCGTCCTATCTTGTGGCATCGTTATTTCTTTCGTTGTAGGCCTTCAACCTTGGGGATCCGTACTCTATATCGGTTGGGAGCATAGCCTCGGACTCGTAGACTAAGAAGAACGGAGTGAACCCCGTGGCTTGACTCGGCATTGTTCTTAGGCTCCATAGGACCGAGGGTAGCTCGGCAGTCCAAGGCGTGCTCGGTGACTTCCCTGGGTATGCCCGGCATACCCGAGGGACTCCATGCAAAGATATCGACGTTTGCACAGAGAAAGTCAACGAGCACTATTTCCTATTTAGGATCGAGGGTGGCGCTGACGTTCAGCGCCTTTCCCTTGGGATCAGCGGGGTCGAGGGGTACGAGTTTGACATCTTCGGCGGGCTCGAAGCTGCCGACATGGCATTTTGGGTCGGGAATCGCATTGGCGAGACCGTCGAGGTCTGCAGCCAAGATCGCCGACTCCAAAACAGCCTCGCCGTGCTTGACGCACTCGACGTCGCACTCGTAGGCATGTTCATATGAGGGCCCTACAGTGATGACACCGTTTGGGCCTGGCATTTTGAGCTTGAGGTAGGTGTAGTTTGGGATTGCCATGAACCTGGCATAGCATGGGCGCCCTAGGATAGCGTGGTACGTTCCATAGAATCCAACCACTTCGAAAGTGAGAGTTTCCTTTCTGAAGTTGGCCGGTGTGCCAAAGCAAACAGGCAGATCGACCCGTCCGAGGGGTTCCGCCCGTTTCCCTGGCACGACTCCGTGGAAGCCCCCGACGCTAGGTTGGAGGCGCGCTCTCTCGACCCCCAGAAGGTCGAGGGTCTAGGAGTAGATGATGTTGAGGCTGATTCCGCCGTCCATGAGCACCTTGGTGAGGCGTGTGTTGGTGATGACGGGGTCAACAACGAGCGGATAGACTCCTAGGTTGGGGACATAGTCTGGGTGGTCGTCACGGTCGAAAGTGATGGCCATCGAATCAAGGAAGCGGGGAACTGCCATTTGTATGGAGAAAACCTCGTGCCGTACTCGCTTGCGCTGGCGCGCCGAGAGGCGGGTCGAGGGCCCTCCGTAGATCATGAAGCAGTCGTGGATCTCGAGGAATTCCCCATCCTTGTCGTCACCCTTAGGGTCCTCCTTCTTGTCGTCCTTCTTGACGCCGGCACCCCCAAAGTACCAGCGAAGCATATGACAGTCTTTGAGGTTATGGTTAGTAAGTCCCTTGTGGTAGGGACATGGTTCTTTGAGCATTTTGTCGAAGACGCCCCCACCGGGGGGGCCTCGAGGCTTCTTGTGCTCGGTAGCAGCAACGAGCTCGTCGGCCGGGGCCTCGAGCTTGCCCTACTGGCCTTTCTTCTTCTTGCGGTTGTTTCTCTTGGAGCCCCGGGTGGAGCTCGCGGGATCGTCGACCTTCTGCTCCCCCCTCTCCGGGTCGCCACCAAAGATTGCACCAACCGCCTCCTCGCCGGCGGCAAAGTTGGTGACAATGTCCATTAACCTATTGGCAGTGAGCGGAGTGTTACGACCCAATTCTCGGACCAACTCTTTACAGGTGGTGCCGGAGAGGAAGGCCATAATTACATCGGAGTCAGTGACGTTGGGAAGCTCGGTACGCTGCCGGGAGAAGCGCCGGATGTAATCCCAGAGGGATTCACCTGGTTTCTGCTTGCAGCTCCGGAGGTCCCACGAGTTGCCGGGGCGCATGTAGGTCCCCTTGAAATTTCCCTCAAACACCCTTACGAGATCATCCCAGTCGTGGATCTGTCGAGGTGGGAGATCCTCGAGCCAGGCTCGGGCGGTGTCGGAGAGGAACAGGGGGAGTTGTCGAATGATGACCTGGTCGTCGGTGGCCCCGCCCAGCTGACACGCCAAGCGGAAATCAGCGAGCCAAAGTTTGGGTTTGGTTTCGCCGTTGTACTTGGTGAGAGTCGTGGGGGGGGCGAAACCGAGCCGGGAGCACCGTCTCACGGATAGCCTTACTGAAGACCCGAGGACCCGGAGGCTCGGGTGAAGGGCTACGATCTTCCGAACTGTCGTAGCGTCCGCCCTTGTGGACGTGGTAGCCTCGAGGCACGCCGTCACCGTGCTTGCGCGTGCGACGCTCGACGATGTTGCCACGGGTGTCTCAAGGCTCATGATCGTTGGTGGTGTGCTCAGGGGCCGGAGCTACCGGTTTTGCCGGGCAGGCTCGGGGTGAACCGAGGCTTCTCTCTCCTGTCGGGAGGGCTCGATGATCCGCTCCGAGGCTGCCTCGCGTCGCCTCGAGGCAGAGCTCTTGGCCTGCTGCATGGCGGCGGTCTCGAGGAGTTCTCAGATTTCATCCCGAGCCCGACGGGCGTCGGGGTTTGACAGCTCGGGCATGTTGCGGAGGAGCATGGCGGTGGCGATGACGTTCTGGCTGGCTCGAGCGAAAACCGGGGGGTCGACCACCCGGTCCTCGTCGATGCGACGGTTGACGTCGCGAGCTCTCCTGCCAAGTGCGCGCTCCGCACGCTCACGCTCGAGGGTTTGTTGGAGTAGATCCAGGTTTTCCCGTTCCTCATCAAGCCTGTCCTACAACTCGCGAATCTGCTCGAGTTGCGCTCCATGATCCGCAAGGAACTGAGGATCATCTCGCTCAGCAGGAAGCTCGACATGAGGTGGCGTGTACCTTCCTTCGACTGGCTCTTCGTCCTCTGATTCCGAAGTGCTTTCAACGTCGATGTTGAAGCATTCGCGGGTCGGATCATAGGTGTCGTCAGCCAAGTCGAAGTCAGGAGCGCCAAAGTAGTAGTATGATGGGGGAATGTGTGGCCGTTGCAAATCGTCACGGAGGTTGCGACGTTGAGAAGCAGTCACATGGGGCTCTGTTTCCGGTGTCTCCGTAGTGTCCCGATAATCAGAAGCCGGTGTGGATGCAATGAGGTCCAGAGTGGAGCGTAGATGGTGCCCGGGGAGTTCCTCATAAGCACTCATGCGAGTGCTCACGGAGGATGCGTACACCCGGGCAGCCGAGTCTAGCCCAAACGGGAATGGTGATGGAGATGTTGCTGCCCGTGCCAAAATGGATGCTCCGGACAGTGGTGTCTCACCGGACGGGGGAGCGGCGGGATTCTCCGTCGGCATGTTACCCTCAGTCAAGCTCGTCCTACCCAAACCTTCCACAAGGAGGTCTAGGCTGGCGCCTGGATGGGGGGTGCCAGACCGGGGGACCCCATCACCCTCCGCGAGGTGAAGACGGTGGTTGTGCTAGGCTCGTCGTCATCAGGCGGCCCGCGCCCGCCTAGAGCGACGGTACCGGCGCATTGCTCCCCCGGGCGGGGAGAGCTCGTAGTCCTCGTCGGATGGGTGCCTGGGTGGAAGTAGGACCATATCGTAGCCGTAGCCAAGCGACATGAACTCCAAACTCCCGAACCAGATCACCGTGGCCAACGGAATAGGGCGTTCGGGGTCAGCCATCCAGGAAAAAAAGGCGAGTAAGCGACGTTGGCACGCAGCGATCCCCTACCTGGCGCGCCAACTGTCGGTGTTCGGACCCGAGGGGGTCCTAAACCAATGAGTAAATGCTGCGTGTCTCTTTCCTGGATGGTGATGCAAGGAGAACACACGGGGGTTTATCCTGGTTCGGGCAAAAGAAGGCCCTACGTCCAGCGGGGGGGGGGGGGGGGGGGAAGTTTGTATTTCCTTGCACCGAAGTGCTCGTGTAGGGGTTACAAGCATGCGAGAGAGGGCATCGAGCCCAAGTCTCAAAGAGAGGAGAAAGAGGACAAGGGTGATTGCTTGAGGTATCGATCTCTATCTTGTGTTTCTTTGTTCGTTGTTCCTTCGTCGTCGTTCCCCGTTGTATAACCCTAGCCTGCCCTTTCATAGGGCAAGAGGAGGCCAAGACGACGAGGAGTCTTGAGGTGATGTTTTGTCAATTCCTGTTGAGCTGACCATAGCGACGTGCCCTGGGAATGGCCGGCCATCCCTGGACACCATGGCGTCATGGGAGACGAGACGGCGAAATGACCCGGAGCATCGTGCCATACCGTCCCTCCCTTGCCGTTGAACCGTGTCGAGCGTCAGGGTTGGGTCGAGGCCGGGTCAAGGCCGGATGGATAAGGTCGAATCCTCGAGATTGCGGAGAACGGGCCTTGTCTTATCCTCCCTCGAGGGTGATCGATGGTGAACAGTGCATGGTAAGGTGGGTATAGTGACGGGTTTCACCTCCCATCACGGGATGGGCGGTAAAACAGTGTGATCTGACACGAGCATTGTTCCCACGTCGATCCTGGTTGCAGCCATGCCGGTAGGTGGTAGTAGGTAACTGTATTAAATGCTATGGCTTTTGTTCTAGGGTAGGTAAAGAGAAGGAGTCGAGAAGCTCGACCCGGGCTCACGCGAGTCGGAGTTTTTCCCAGTAGGTGGACGAGCCTCGCACGGGTCGGAGCGCCGTCGAGGTATCTTGCTGTACGGGAGGGGGCGCGGTCGAGGCGCCCCGTCGAGCGGGCCTCGTACGAGTTGGAGCCAGAGCGCGATCGAGGCGCCCCGTCGAGCGGGCCTCGTACGAGTCGGAGCCGGAGCGTGGTCGAGGCGCCCCGTCGAGCGGGCCTCGTACGAGGCGGACTGGATACACGGTCGAGGCGGGCTGCCTTTTATTGCGGTTTGAGTCGTTTTAATTTTTTATTAGCGATGGATGTGGGTACCCCCGTACTGTTGGTACCGACACATATTTTATCTGTAAGTCCAATAGGGACAAAATTTGGTGAATGCTATTCTTATGCTACGAAGATGCTAGGAAAAATATAAAATCTGTTGTTTGATACATTTCAATAGGGTTTCCTATTTATGCTAGAAATAGACATACCATCTATTATTTTGGATATAGAAAATTCTGCTTATACAATTGCTTTGAAAATTTTATGGTAATCTGAAAGGACCTAATTGGCCTAGAGGGGGGTGAATAGGCCTTTTTGCAAAACCTGAAACTCACAAACTCGAATTTGTGGAAGTTAAATGCCTGACCAGAAGTTATGGTGGTCTGGATCGGAAGTTCCGGTCAGGGGGACCAGAACTTCCGGTGCAGACCTTTAGAACTTCTGGTGCCCTAAATGAGCTACGAAATCAAAGTGAATCGAGTTGGGATTTTAGATCCAAGTGATACCACACCCTCCTAGAGGTTGTTGATGAATATGTTGAACTCCTCAAGGCTTGGCACCACACCAAACCATAGATCGGGACCTCCCACCTAAGAAGATGGGGTAGAGAGGAAGAACAACAAGAACACAAGAACAAAGGGTAGTCGATGCTACCGCCATAGCAAGACAAGATATTTTTACAGAGGTTCGGCAATCCCCACTAAGGAGTTCCTACTTCCTCATTGTTGAGGTGACCACAAAGGTCCGACCACTAAGGTCTCCTCCCTCAAGCAACCACGAAGGCTAGCTTAAGATTTCCACTAAGGATCAAAGGGTGATTACAAACACTTCAGGGTGCCCTCACAAATGAATCAACACGGGCAACCACGAAGAATGCCTAGCCGGCTAGGGTTCCAAGAACTCAAGAGAAACAAACACAAATCAAGCTGGCAAGACAAGAAACCCAAGTGCTCAAGTCGAAGATCGATGCTCCCGCTCTCAAATCTCACGTTCCTAGCTCAAACAATCGAAGATTGAAGCTTGGAGGCAAAGGGGGAGAGAGAGTGGGTGAGTCACAGCTTGAAGAGAGTTGGGAGAGCAGAAATGAGTATGCAAAGCTCGGGCAACGGTTAGAAATGAAGAGAGTGGCTTATATACTCGAGCTCGAACGAGCCACCGGAAGTTCTGGTGGAAGCCACCGGAAATTTCGGTCAAACGAGATCAGACCGTTGGGCTTGTCAGTCAACTCGGGTTCACCGGAACTTTCGGTGCCATGACCAAAACTTCCTGTCCGTACCAGAACTTTCGAACGGAGCCCGGAACAATTTTCTCGAATGCGGGCGTGCACGCAAACTGCACCAACCGGAACTTCCGATGCCTGACCGGAACTTCCGGTGAGTACCGGAACTTCCGGACGGAGACCGGAACAAAATACTCGCACGCGGGCGCGCGCGGGCACCAGCGACCGGAACTTCCGATGCAGCACACCGGAACTTCCGGTGCACGTCTATCCAGCCTACTAAGCTTCGACAAGAGCACTTTTTATCCCTATTTTGCCAACTAAATTTGTATCCCTCTTGATAGTGCGACGTTGCCTATGACTCAAATCAAAATAAACGGTGTTGAAGCCCTAGAGTCAAAGCGCCTTTTGTCCATCAAAATTTACAGGTGCTATAATTCACCAAATATTCTTTTTCAATTCCATCAATGGACTAATACCTGTAGATTACACTTGATAAATATGTTAGTCCCTAAATTGATTGTCATTAATTATCCAAAACCCACACCGGGGGCGAATGCACTTACAAACTCCCCCTTTTTGGTAATTGATGACAACCAATTTAGACTTACAATAGATAAAAAGAATTGAAGCTTTTGAATTCCAAAAATTCAAGTTGAGCTCCCCCTTAATGTATGCATAGGTTTTGAAATTTCAAATCTTGATTCAAGTCAAGATTGCATACATTAAGAGTAAGCTCCCCCTAAATTTTGTAATTCGTAGGGTGCCTAAGTGTGTGTGAAACAATAAAACGGTGATGCATATGACAAGTTATATCACAAGAAAAAAATCAAAAGAACTTGAATGGTTATGCAAGAAAGAAAAGGACTTAAACTCAACATAACCATTCTCAAATAAACAACCACCATAAGCATCAACACAAAAGGCTAAACAAGCTAAGATAGACATTAAGCATAAATATTTTAGCCTACAATCAACCATCACACACACATAGTTCAAGTTTACCACATGGTTCACCACACGAGATTAAGTTATTACATAATGAAATTTTAAAATACCCCTATTACATCAAAATAAAAGCCTAACACTCCCCCTTTGGCATCAAATGCCAAAAAGGGTAGGCTCCGAGAGGCTCCAAGGGGCAAAGGCAGCGAGGGATCTACTCGTCATCATCATCATCATCATCATCATCAGCAGCAGCATAGTCCACCAGATTGCTGTTGCCAAGAGGATCTGCAGAAGTGGACTGCCCAAACCGAGGGTCAAAAGCTGGAGCACGAGAGGTAGAAAGCCGAGTGATATCGTTCGCACCACTAAAGATGTCCTGATAAGCAAAGCCACCCACAGTGCTAGCAGGAATACCACCACCATAGGTGGGATCAAAGGCACTAGGCTACTGAAAACCTTGCTGCTGCTCAAACTCCTGAAAATCCTCCGTGTCATGCTGCTCCTCATCAACAAACTGCTGTCTAGAGAGGTTGTCATATTCCACAGAAGCATCGACAAAGGAGCGAAGAGGAGAAGCTGGAGGAAGACCGACCTTCTCCTCCAGACGCCGCACGCGCTTGTCCTGCTTGGCCTGATAATAGCAGAAGTAAGACATGAACCTCTAAAGCTCATGGCGAGTGGCATCCATGGGACCACGACCACGACCACGCCCACGGCCATGCCCACGCCCACGCCCTCCAGAGGCTCCAGCTGAAGGATCCATAGGAGGGACATCATCCTCCTCCACTACTGCTGGAGCATCCTCATCATCCTTTGCTGCACCACTGTCACTAGCTTCAGTTACCTTCCCTTTCCCTTTGCTTGATTGAGCCTGCAGTCACCTGACATTCCAATCCGGATGCTTCATGTCACAAGGAAAGTCAAACCCGGTGACTTGCTCAATGATGTACATGAGGTAAGGCTGCTCTTCTGGCTCCTCGGGAACTGCTACAGGAGTTATTTCTTGTGATCCTGTATGATGCAAACGTATAAGTGCTCATGCCTAGGTGTATTGTAGAAATGACATGTAATGATCATGATGAATGAAATGTGGATGAATAGGTTTCACTTTACTACATAAAATAGGAATACAACGCTTCTACAAGGTAGTCAACATCATCCAAGAACATGTACTTGTATACTACTACCAACATTCTCTATCATGCCAAGTCACCACAGAAATCTAAGATGCTTCAAAGATACACCAAAGCAAATCCTATTAACTAGTCATGCATTAACAAGGTTAATTAAACCCTAATGGCAACTAGGTTTGAACAACAACACCTCTTTTGGTAGCACAGAAAAATCTAAGAAAATTACAGTAGCTTACTATCACCTAATCTAGTGTGCAACAAAAATTTCATTGCATTTGGACTAATAGAACTGCCTACACAAAAATAACAAGCTAGGGCCTAAAAATGAGTATAAAAATACTTTATACTATGAAAAGTATCAAACAACAGATTTAGCATTTTTTCCTACATTCTACACAATAAACAATCACTATAGAAAAATTATTACATGCATGTTTTATTCATATTTTTCTTTCTAGAAAAAATAACAATTATTAACAATATTAAACACTTGTACTACACATAAGAATTTTTCTACCGAACATGCATGGCATATATTTTTCCTAGAAAGTACATCACAAAATAAAATTATTGCAAGTGGAACCATATTTTTCTGAGTTTTCTATGATTTATTACATATTTAACAAGAAAACAGCAATTTCAATGATTAAATAAAAATCCTACAGAAAAGTATCACAAAACTAACATGCAACAATTCTAAACTGTAGATCTACTCATGAGAAACACTATAAATTTGTTACACAATTTTTAGAGCTAAAATGAGCAAGTTATAAATTTCTAAACCATTTTCATATTTTCAGAAAAATCATTTTCGAATCCCTTTTAAACAGCAGCCGCGGAAAACGTTAGATGCACCCGGTGCATTGCACACGCAAGCGCATACTGAGACTGACAGGTGGACCCATGACCCCACGGGTCAGTCACCCAGAGGCGGGGGAGGCGCTGACCGCGCGGTTCTTGCCACCGGTGAGCTCGCCGGCGGTGAGGTCACCAGCAGCGGCTTCCCCGCGGAGAGGCGAACTCCCTGCGCTAGCTTAAGGCACCGGAGGAGCTCTCGGGTGACCTCGACGGCGCGCATGGCGGGACGGTGGCGCGGCTCACCGACGACACGCCGGTCCCGGCCATGGCGAGGTTTGGTTCGGAGCGCGCGAGGTCCGTGGAGCCAAGACGAATGCGAAAACACGAGGAATTGGATGGAAAGGAGGGAATAGGGCTCCCTCCACGGAAGCACGAGCTCGGCGGCCATGGCGCCGCCGTGCAACGAAAAGCCTACCCCGGCCTTACTGTGGGGAAAGTGAGGGCAAAAGCGTGCGCACGGGACGGAGGAGGTCCAGGCGAAGCTAGAGGCAGACGCAATCGGAGAATGGTGCTACGGTGGTGGAGCTAGACGCCGGCGGACCGAGCGGCAGTGTGCAGTGGCGAGAGCTCCCGCTCGGCTTGCTGCTGCAGTAGAGAGCAAGTGCGCGAGTGCGAAGGGAAGCAGGGGACAGAGGAGATGTAGGCGGAGGCAGTACGCGAGCGGCGGGGGCCACAGCGGCCACGCGCGGGGCGTCGCCGGCATACGGCCGCCACGCGGCGGGCGTGCTCTGCCGCGGTCGCCAGTGCTGCGCGCGAGCGAGCGGGAGAAGGAGGCCGCGCGGCGTGGGCCGGGCCGCGGTCGCGCGGGGGCGAACAAGCGGCTGCGGGCGCGCGCGCGCGAGAGGAGATGGGCCGCTTTGGCCAGTGGGCCAAAGGGGAGGCGGCGACCCGAAAGGTGAGGAAATCATTTTTCTTTTCTAAATAAAATTCTAGATTTTATAATTTGATTAAAATTCAAATTTTGAAGATGAAAAAGGCATTTTCACAAGTTGCCCCCAAAACAAAAGTTGTTCAAAATTTAATTCTCTACAACTTTCATTTAGGGCACTTTTCAAAATTCTAAATAGATTTTGAATTAGTGATTTAAAGTCCAAATTTTAAATAAAAACTCATTTTTCTGGAATATTTTTAAAAGCAAAATTTGGGGAGATTTTGAATACAAAAATTGCTCCAAAAATCATGTTAATTAGTTCTAAGTCATTTAGAGTTATAGCCCAACAAAATTTACCACTCTTGGCTAGCAATTGCAATAATTTAGGGTTCAAACATATGTTTCTCACAATTTAATTAATTGCAACTTATATTGCAATATGATGATGAACATGCATGAAATGCTAATGATCATGCTTTGGGGTGTTAATGCATGCTTAACACCCAGGGGTGTTACAGCCCTCCTCCCTTATAAAAATCTCGTATCGAGATTTAGGTTACGAACCATTTGTTATAAAAATCCTCATAAGCTTTTTGTAGATATTCACCCGTTTCCTAAGTTGCATCCTCTTCATCATGATGACTCCACTGTATCTTATATGTTTTCACCACACTGTTTCGAGTAACCCTCTCTTTAGAGTCCAACACTCGAAAAGGTTGCTCACGATATACCAAATCTGACTTGAGCTTTATGCCTCGGGGTTCGATTCTTTCCTCTAGAACGCGCAAGCACTTCTTGAGATGTGATACATGAAAAACTGGGAATATAGCACCCATTGTCTCAGGTAACTCTAATTTATAAGCGACTGGACCTTTTCTTTCCAATATCTTGTATGGTCCCACAAATCTGGCTGCAAGCTTTTTGCGTACTCCAAACCGTTTCTTCTTCATTGGCGTGACTTTCAGATACACATAGTCACCAACTTCGAACACAAGCGGTCTCCTCCTTCTATCTGCATAGCTTTTCCGACATGATTGAGTGGCTTTCATATTTTGCTGAATGATATGAACTTTCTTCTCGGCTTCTTCTATGAAGTCAATACCATAATATCTTCTTTCTCCTGGCTCGATCTAGTTTAGTGGTGTTCTACACTTTCTACCATACAAAGCTTCGAATGGTGCCAATTTGATACTTTCTTGATAACTATTATTGTAAGCAAATTCTGCTAATGGTAACCATGACTCCCATGAACCTTTGGAAGATAACACACAGGCTCTCAACATGTCCTCTAGAACAGCATTAACTCTTTTATTCTAACCATCTGTCTGAGGATGATAGGCAGTACTACGAATCAAACTAGTTCTCAATCCTTTGTGTAAGTACTCCCAAAAGTGAGCAGTGAATTGTGACTCTCTATCAGACACTATAGTCTTTGGTATGTCATGCAATCTCACAATCTCAGCAATATACTTCTCTGCATATTAAGGTGGTCTATAATCTGTCTTGATAGGTAAAAAGTGAGTTGTCTTTGTAAGACGATCCACGATTACCCAAATCGAATCATATCCTTTCTGAGTAGTGGGCAAACCTGTGATGAAATCCATACTTATATCATCCCACTTCCAACTAGGTACGGACAGAGGTTGCAGCAATCCGATAGGTCTCATATGAATAGCTTTTACCCTACAACATGTGTCACATCTGGCTACATATGCTGCAATCTCTTTCTTCATTTTTGTTCACCAATAACGAGGTCTTAGTTCTTGGTACATCTTGCTACTTCTGGGATGGATAGATAACTTCAAAAGGTGAGCCTCATCCATAAGTTTATTCTTAAGCTCTTGATCCTTAGGAACAACAAGATGGTCGTCAAACCATAACACGTCCCGTTCATCCACTCTAAAGTGCTTGGATGGTTCTTCTTTAATCTTTTCTTTGATGTGGAATATCCCTTTGTCGGTTTTCTGGCCTTCTATTATCTTACTCTCCAAAGAACAATTAATCTGAATACTATGTAACACGGTAGGATGCATCAGATCAAAACCATCTTCGAGCAAAGGTTGCGTATTCAGGCAATGTGACTTTCTACTCAAAGCATCTACCACTACATTGGACTTTCCAGGATAATATCGCACATTCAAGTTGTAATCTTTTATCAATTCTAACCATCTTCGTTGTCTCATGTTCAATTCGGGTTGGGTGAAGATGTACTTGAGACTCTTATGATCGATGAAAATATTGCACACATTACCAAGTAAGTAATGTCTCCAAATTTTTAATGCATGCACTACGGTAGCAAGTTCAAGATCATGTGTCGAATAGTTGATCTCATGCTTTCTCAACTGACGGGAGGCATAAGCAATGACTCTTCCTTCTTGCATAAGAACACAATCTAATCCTATTTTTGATGCGTCGCAAAACACATCAAAATGTTTCTCAATGTCCGGTTGCGCTAGAACTGGAGCAGTGGTCAACAGTTTCCACAGGGTGTGGAAAGCTGTCTCACACTCCTCTGTCCACACAAACTTATGATCTTTCTATAGCAGACTTGTCATTGGCTTAACAATCTTTGAGAAATCTGGTATAAAATGATGATAGTAACCAGCTAATCCTAAGAAACTTCTAACTTCTGAAACTGTGATTGGTGTTTTCCAATCCATAACCTCTTGCACTTTACTCGGATCTACAGAAACTCCATTCTCTTACAAAATGTGACCAAGGAAAGGAACTTTCTTCAACCAAAATTCACACTTGCTAAACTTAGCATACAACTTATGATCTCTAAGTCTAGTTAAGACAATTCTCAGATGCTCTTCATGATCTTTCTCATCCTCGGAGTACACTAGAATATCATCAATGAACACAACCACAAACTTGTCCAACTCTAGCATGAAAATCATATTCATCAGATACATAAAGTATGTAGGAGCATTTGTTAAGCCAAAGGACATAACAAGATACTCGTACAACCCGTATCTGGTGGAAAAGGCGGTTTTCGGTATATCTTGTGGCCTAATCTTTATTTGATGGTAACCCAATCTTAAATCTATCTTGGAGAACACTCTGGCTTTGGCTAACTGATCGAACAAAACATCAATATGAGGCAAGGGATACTTATTCTTGATAGTTACAGCATTAAGAGGCCTATAATCCACACACATTCTCAAAGTACCCTCTTTCTTTTTCTTCACAAACAAGTCAGGACATCCCCATTCAGAATTACTTGGTTGGATAAACCCTTTTTCAACAATTCCTCTAGTTGCTTTTTTAGTTCAGCTAACTCATCCGAAGGCATCCGATAAGGTCTCCTTGAAATTGGAGCTGTCCTGGGGATCAACTCAATTCCAAACTTAACATCCCTATCTGACGGAAGACCAGGTAACTCATCTAGAAACACATCCGGAAACTCACACACGACCAGAATCTGATGAATAGGAATGACTTCCATAGCACATGTCACACTCACAAGGTCTGTTCTTCTGGGCAATGGTACCTGAATAGTACCCTCTCCCTGGGGATCCTTAAGGGTAAGCACCCGACTTTCTGTATCTATCACTGCTCCCCAATCCTTCATCCAATTTATCCCTATGATGACATCCAAAACTAGTCCAGGCATAACTATCAAGTTTACTCAAAACTTTCGACTACCTAATTCAAGGGTTGCCCCTCTAACCATCTGATTGGTTAAAACATCAGCCCCTGCTGAACTTATACGGTAACCATAACTTAAATCTATGCATAGTTGTTCATGTTTCTGTGCAAATGCTTGACTCATGAAAGAATGCGATGATCCAAAATCAAATAGAACAACTGCAGGGTTTTGGTTAACAGGAAACTTACCAGCAGTTACGGGCTCTCCCTCAGGAATCTCGTCCACGGTGGTGTAGTGTACCCAAGCATTATAGGTCTGTTGCTTCTTTCTGGGTGGATAAGGACAGAACTTTGAAAAGTGGCCGGGCTGATCACAATTATAGCAGGGTCCCTTCACTGTACCAGCAGATCCTATAGCTCCCTTCGAGTTGCCTTGTCCCGCAGCTGCGGCTGTCCTTGCTGGCGGCACGACCATCTTGTATGGCTTCTGCGGTCCCTTGTAGTTCTGGGTTTTATGCTGTGGTGGCCTAAACCTTGCACCTGGTGCAGACGGACGATAGGCAGAATGATTAGTAGTGAAAACTCTTGGCTGTGATGGTCCTGACTCAAAGGCTCTCTTGCAAGTCTTGGATGTAGTGTACGCGTTGTTCTTCTTCTCTTGTTTCAGACAATCACTGATGAAGTCATTGAATCTGGCGCGGGTATTGGTACCCAAGTGCTTCATCATCTTCGGACTAACCCTCTCTTGAAACTAGCAATTCTCTTAGCATCGGTGTCAACCATGTCAGGAGCATAACGACACAAGTTGTTGAAGGCATGCAAATACTACATCACGGTTTTGGTGCCCTGATTTAAAGCCAAGAACTCTCCCAACTTCATCTCAACCAGCCCTGGTGGAATATAAACTCCACGGAAGGCTTCAGTGAACTCTCTCCATGAGATCTGAGCATTTGGAGGGAAGGTGGTGCGATGATGCTTCGACCACATCCCAGCGGGTCCTTGTAACTGATGTGCAGCATACTCTGTCTTCAGTACTTCAGCCAGTCTTAACACACGGAACTTATCTTCCCTGGTATTGATCCATTCTTCAGCGTCAAGTGGCTCAGTTGCTTCCTTGAAAATTGGCAGCCTAGTGTCCATGAAATCCTTGAAGTTGTTGTACTGATTGACCCCATTGCCACCACCTTGGTTGTTGCCGCGTTGAACATTATTGGCAATGGTACGCAGAAAATCTTCTATGTTCTTCTGCGACTGCTCCGCATTGCGCTGACTTCCAAGAAACTGCGCAAAGAATACTTCTGCATGAGTGGTGGAGGAGGCGGCAAATGTGGTTCCAGGTGTGGCTCATTATGGTTGACGTTGTTTTCACCACTCTCACCTGCCCCAGCACTATTACCACCAGTTTCAGCAGCCTCATACGTGGCGCGGTGAGTGTTTGCCATCTGCATATTTCAATAACAAGTAACGATTAAGTGAAGTTGTAGTAATTGTGAGTGAATGAAAAATTATGTCATACTAAATTCATTGGAGAGAACAAGTCATACAATAAAACAGAGGCACAATAATTGCATTCCAATTAAAACAACACCACATATTAAATTACTTCAAATGCAAACATCACATCCAATACAACCAAGTTGCCTGCATACATACACTGGACTTTTATGCGCTCAGATATCGTATGACCAACCAAGTTCCAATATACTACCAAGTCTCAAGGTTCAAAACGAGATACATCAAGGTACATGAAGCCAAAGAAAGGTCATCGTGACAGGGCCTAGTAGCTAACGCAAGGCAACTAACCTAATCCTCGGGACCATCATCAGGGTCGGAGACGTCACCATCGCTACCATCAGTAGCAACGTCGTCGTCGGTAGGTGCAACTGCAGGCTCGTCCTCGTCGACGTCCATACCGGCGGTGTCTGGAGAAGCATACAGGCCAATCCCATTGTAGAGCGCGTGAAACTCCTCATGCAAGCTGGCGTTATACTCCTCAAGCTCCTTGACCCTCTGCCTCAGAAGGTTCCTCTTGTTCTAGGCTTCATTCCTCTCCTGAACCAACTGTCCAATCATGCGGTCTGCATTATTGTTGGCCTGAGTCAACGTATGCACCCGTTGTAGGGCACTATCTGATGAAAGCTGGCCCGATCTTCCGAGAGGTATCCGGTAAGTTCGATTTGTGGAGATCTCGACGTTGGCGATCCGGCTTCAAATCAGACACGATTCGAACCCTGCAACCATTACACCACTGCTCCATTGGTTATCAACCAAGCACAACTTGATTGACCTCGCCAAGAAGGCTTTTCCTGCAAGCGAATCGAAGAACACAAGCAAGAAGGTAAAAACACGCAATCTGAAATTGCAAATATGAATGATGTGAATATCAATAGAGGGTTCAAGAACTCGGTTCCAAAGGACTAATCGACACAGTGGAGGAGATCAAGAACAGGGGCCCTGGATCACTGTAAAAGGATTTGTCACCACAGTTACAATGAACGATTCAGTTTCTCGATGGAAAACTAAACTCTAAACAAAACCCAATTGTCTAATAGCGGCGGCGGCTATATTTATAGTCTAAGACTTGACCTAGGGTTGGGAACGGCCAGGGGTTGGGCGCCCACAACTTGGGCTTAAGGCCCGACACAATACATAGCCAAGTTGGCCCAAATAGGTGACGTAGCACCTTGACGTGGTCACACAGAATGATCCATGGACCTTCTGGAGCTAGGACTAGATCCAAAACAACGGCGTCGTCGTCCCCTTTCCAACGCATCCAAGAACGCCCCGTTTTGATGTCGTATGAGAGAGTAATGACCAAAACAGTGACGACGTGTCTGCTGAATCCGAGGGTGACGTGATAGCTGAGTTGGGGACGAATTGCAACTTGGGGAAGGCCATAACCTCGGTGTGTCCAGCGTGGCGATGTCCTCATCACTATCATCTCTTTCTAGAGCCTGGTCTCGCTGCAAGCTCATGTCAGTCAGTTGCTCCTGCAAACTAGCTATAGCACGTGCCTGCTTCTTCTTCTGTTTTCTTGCTTTTAGCCTATCATCCCCACGCAAACTAGTCAAAGTCCAATAGGTACACTCAAGACCCTGGTATGCTCTGATAGCTGCATACATCACACTCATAGCATGGTTATCGCTAGCCTGTCCTTCGTTTGGGCCTCTGACCAAGGCACTTCCTTGCGGCTGCACCCAAATAGCATCGCGAGGATCATCCCTAGGAAAAGTGCCAGCCAAGGCTGCTGCCAGCTCGTTAGGAAATCTGCTCATTATGTCCCGGATGACATGAAAAGTTGCGCCCTCTACACCCTCAACCGGAGTGCGTCCCTCAAACTCTAAGTGTCAACCATCCCACTCTGGAGCATCACCAAGAGCAGGGACTGTGATCTCTACTACTGCAAGTCCATCCTCAGCTAACTGGCTTTCACTCCAAGAGTACACCGGCTCCTGACCCTCTGGGTACCCCACATCATGGAGCACTCTCCAAAGCAAAATTAGCATGCCAAACTCGCTCAGAAAGGTGTCCGTGCTGCGGCGCTCCCGCGGGGCCAACTGGTGTCGGGGTGCTCTTTCGCCTGTGGACTTACGGGCAGTCTGCTTCGTGCGGGCCATCTGTAGCAAAAGTTTTGATTACCCGGTGAGAACATATTTTAAGTTGGTACAATTTTTATCAAAAGGGAATAATCAATTTATAAGGGGAGGAATGCATGACATGAATGAAATGCACAAGCAATATGATGTATGTACGTTTCTTACGTTCTCACAAACTTATGAAATAAATAATATCTAGCGATGAATTCAGTGGCATACAGGCGATCTCTCATATACGTAACTAATATGTTCTACACGAGAAACGTTGTTTTGTACCTGCAGAAGATTCATTTCAGCCCAATTCCCCATGAATGCATGAAAGCAGTAAATCTATCTACACGCTCTACACGAATCCCCAGATACACGTACAACGGTAGTAACTACCTAAAACATCGTCCTATTGACGGCATCGCCTCAATGGACGAAACAACCACACATGCGACACTTTTGTAAAAACATGCGTAAAACAAGTAAGTACTCCAGTATCATATAAGCACTCTTCCTAGATCGGCGGTGTATCTGATCATGCTCTCACATCTCACACTTACCGAGGCATAGAGGCAATTGATCCATACACTACCACTTAATTAAGTGACACTCATACAATAGCACGCTGTATGAGCAACGAAAGAGAAATATGGTGCAAGAACCCCAAGTCAGTACTTAAATAATCCACCTAGAGTCCTTACTGGGCATAAAGGATATGACCACTGGCACACTTTTAGTTTGGAAATCACGTTTTTCAAACAAATTTTGGTTTAAATACACTTATGAACAGTAAACACGCTAAACCATACTCTGATGCCAGCTGTAACAGAACCGACCAATTATACAAGATTAAGTAAGAAAATCATCCACCGAGCAGACGATTTAACAAACTTAAGCCTGTATAACCCGGTAGTCCATGAAATCACGATGGATTTCAAACCAACTTACATACCAGCCAAGATCGTAATAAGTTCAGCGGTCACCATCACAAGTTACATAAAAGTTCGCGTCGCAAATACATCGGAGTTTAAACATAGTTATTACAAACCAGTTTCAAATAAAAGTAGCAGAAGCATTTAGTTCAAATCACACACTCACACAGAGTTCAAAATAAAGTGCCAGCTTAGGATCATCTTCCAACAAAAGCATCAGACGAGACATAGTGATTGACCATTGCCCATGGTCCTAAGCTTCTCCCATCACAGGATAAAGGCAGTTGATACAGTAGCCGTAATACATCTGCCCATCTGCAACAAGTGGGAACAAAACCCTGAGTACGAGAAGGTACTTAGCTAGACTCACCTGACATAACCAAAAATAAAAGACACCAAGGATCATGATAGGCTTTATGGTGGGGTAGCTGACTCATTTGCAAAAAGGCATTTTTAGCATTTAAAGAATCTTTTCCAGAAGCTTTGCATCAAGTTAAATCTTTATTAACCTGTCAACTACATTTGCACCTGTACTAGAGTAACATGTAAATAAACAAGTAAGGATAACCAATGATCATTAACAACTTCTATCATGTCATATTCCATATAACTGTCCAAGTGTTCCATCAAGATTACTACGATGAAGTAACTCAAGTTAGGTGTTCACTATCCAGTGAATGATGGCGATTCAAATCGATTATTAACCAGCTGGTAATTTATTCCTCACACAAACCTCACTCACCCGCTAAAGTGAGGTATTGATCACCGAGTCAACCATTCAGGTAAAGTCTCGAGCTTGCCAGGAACCACATGTACCCGGGGGCTGCCCGATTGCTCTCTGGCCTTATCATCGTGCCCCGTATCCTGCCACTACTGCTCTAGTACAGTGCGTTGCGGGCAATCCACTCGGCCCGAATAATCTCCCATCTTCGCGGTCGAAAGGTACGTTATTCGGCCAGCTAAGTGTAAGGCATGCGTTCAACATGACTCGAGGCCCAACAACGGTCAGTCCTTAATTGACACAGACGGAAAACACTACAGTCCGAAACCCTACAAGTCTCTGTCCGGTCTCAATTTCACATTAACACTTAGTTATTCTCAGATGACATACTTATTCAAGCACATCCAGGTAACCACCTATAGCTCGCAGGTGACAGGAAATCACCCGACTTCTACCGGTCTAAGCAAGCTAAGCAATTACTTGACTGCGAATACCAAGGTAACAAGGATATGGTAGAACAGGGTAAACAAGGTATAATGTAGCAACAGTTGCAAACAATTCCTAAACATAATGCATCAGTTAAAATAAAGCATTAATAAAATATTTGCAAACCGGGGGAGAAAAAATGCTCCGGGGCTTGCCTCTCTTGAAAGAGCTCGGACGGTGGTCTGGACACTCTGGAAGATCCTCACCGACCTCCTCGTCGGCTTCGGGCACCTCCTGCTCTTGCACCTTGGGCTGCTCTTCTGGCTCCTCGGGAACTGCTACAGGAGTTACTTCTTGTGATCCTGTATGATGCAAACGTATAAGTGCTCATGCCTAGGTGCATTGTAGAAATGACATGTAATGATCATGATGAATGAAATGTGGATGAATAGGTTTCACTTTACTACATAAAATAGGAATACAACGCTTCTACAAGGTAGTCAACATCATCCAAGAACATGTACTCGTATACTACT
Organism: Saccharum hybrid cultivar R570; assembly: GCA_038087645.1. NCBI lineage: Eukaryota > Viridiplantae > Streptophyta > Magnoliopsida > Poales > Poaceae > Saccharum > Saccharum hybrid cultivar. The sequence continues at coordinate 2,226,455 of JAQSUU010000541.1, forward strand.
ACCAACATTCTCTATCATGCCAAGTCACCATAGAAATCTAAGATGCTTCAAAGATACACCAAAGGAAATCCTATTAACTAGTCATGCATTAACAAGGTTAATTAAACCCTAATGGCAACTAGGTTTGAACAGCAACACCTCTTTTGGTAGCATAGAAAAATCTGAGAAAATTACAGTAGCTTACTATCATCTAATCTAGTATGCCATAAAAATTTCATTGCATTTGGATTACTAGAACTGTCTACACAAAAACAACAAGCTAGGGCCTAAAAATGAGCATAAAAATACTTTATACTATGAAAAGTATCAAATAACAGATTTAGCATTTTTCCTACATTCTACACAATAAGTAATCACTATAGAAAAATTATTACATGCATGTTTTATTCATATTTTTCTTTCTAGCAAAAATAACAATTATTAACAGTATTAAACACTTGTACTACACATAAGAATTTTTCTACAGAACATGCATGGCATATATTTTTCCTAGAAAGTACATCACAAAAGAAAATTATTGCAAGTGGAACCATATTTTTCTAAGTTTTCTATGATTTATTACATATTTAACAAGAAAACAACAATTTCAATGATTAAATAAAAACCCTACATAAAAGTATCACAAAACTAACATGCAACAATTCTAAACTGTAGATCTACTCATGAGAAACACAACAAAATTTGTTTCACGATTTTTGGAGCTAAAATGAGCAAGTTATAAATTTCTAAACCATTTTCATATTTTCTGAAAAATCATTTTCGAATCCCTTTTAAACAGCAGCCGCGGAAAACGTTAGATGCACCCGGTGCAGTGCACACGTGAGCGCATACTGAGACTGACAGGTGGACCCGCGACCCCACGGGTTAGTCCCCCCAGAGGCGGGGGAGGCGCTGACCGCGCGGTTCTCGCCGTCGGTGAGCTCGCCGGCGGTGAGGTCACCAGCAGCGGCTTCCCCGCGGAGAGGTGAACTCCCTGCACTAGCTTAAGGCACCGGAGGAGCTCTCGGGTGACCTCGACGGCGCGCATGGCGGGACGGTGGCGTGGCTCATCGACGACACGCGCGGTCCCGGCCATGGTGAGGTTTGGTTCGGAGCCAAGACAAATGCGAAAACACGAGGAATTGGATGGAAATGAGGGAATAGGGTTCCCTCCACGGAAGCACGAGCTCGGCGGCCATGGCGCCGCCGTGCAACGGAAAAGCCTACCCCGACCTTACCGTGGGGAAAGTGAGGGCAAAAGCGTGCGCATGGGATGGAGGAGGTCCAGGCGGAGCTGGAGGCAGATGCAATCAGAGAATGGTGCTGCGGTGGTAGAGCTAGCTGCGGGCGCGCACGCGAGAGGAGATGGGCCGCTTTGGCCAGCGGGCCGAAGGGGAGGCGGCGGCCCGAAAGGTGAGGAAATCGTTTTTCTTTTCTAAATAAAATTCCAGATTTTATAATTTGATTTCAATTCAAATTTTGAAGATGAAAAAGGCATTTTCACAAGTTGCCCCAAAACAAAAGTTGTTCAAAATTTAATTCTCTACAACTTTCATTTAGGGCACTTTTCAAAATTCTAAACAGATTTTGAATTAGTGATTTAAAGTCCAAATTTTAAATAAAAACTCATTTTTCTGGAATATTTTTAAAAGCAAAATTTGGGGAGATTTTGAATACAAAAATTGCTCCAAAAATCATGTTAATTAGTTCTAAGTCATTTAGAGTTATAGCCCAACAAATTTTACCACTCTTGGCTAGCAATTGCAATAATTTAGGGTTCAAACATATGTTTCTCACAATTTAATTAATTCCAACTTATATTGCAATATGATGATGAACATGCATGAAATGCTAATGATCATGCTTTGGGATGTTAATGCATGCTTAACACCCAGGGGGTGTTACAACGGTCATGATGATAAAACCCAAGAAGCCTAGAGAATTGACGGTAGTCACAGCGGTAGTGAAGTCCGTTTGTCATCCAGTGAAGTACCTTGTGCTGTGAATCAATGTGGACTGTCGCCCAAAACTGGTAGATGATCTCAGTGTTCCAACTATGCTTGAAGGTCATGAGTGGCAAGATGCACCACTCCTCAAGCTTGGCAATCAAAGCATCAACCTCTGGATGATGGTGTCCCTGTAGAGAGCTCAGAGTTGGTGCTTTATGGTTAATGATGTGTGTAGTCAGACCATGGATGCCATCCTTCATGCGGACAGACTCATAATAGTCCTTGTGGAATTGGGACCAAAAGCGATCATCCACAACTTCAAACTTGGACCACATAAAAGGATTCTCCTCCCGCATACGCCTGATATCTGAGGATTGTACCTTGTAGTTGATGGACCTCCTTGGAACACAATGAGCAGGCTCACGAGGTTGATGGATGCGAGGAGCGCGTTCTAGAAACCGCTGGAGAACGCGGTTCATAGTGGCAGCCCCAATACGAATCGGAGAGTGGCGAACAACTCCCGGATCAATAGCACGGCCCTCCACATCAATCACACTAGGAGCCACTGCATCATGAACCCGATCACGGTGTAAGGGCGGAGGACATAGGATGGTAGAGCAATCGGGGTAGAACCGCGGACCTTCTTCACTGTCGTGCTGCTGCTGAGAGGACTGAGCATTGCATGGACGACGAGCACGACTGCCATGGGGACGATCCTCCTCGCCATCCCCCAAACTTTGAGGATAGGAACGAGCGGCACAGTTAGGATTGGCATGAACCATACTGCGATACAAACAAGGCAAGGAAGGGCTTAGACAAGACATGTATGGAATGCGGCAAATGGACAGACAAGCGGAGCCACGGACACGTGCGGCCCACTGCCCACCGGAAGTTCCAGTGCACGGGACTGGAAGTTCTGGTCCGAGGCAGTGCGCAGCACGTGGTCACATCCCGACGAATCCATCCATGGAACTTGCGCAAAAGGCATCCAAACAATATGTATTGACAATAGAGAGCAAGCACGTGCGAGGAATCGACCCAAAACAAAGTACATTGGGAGATCAAGCGCGAAGTCCCAGTACCTCGTTCCTTGAAGAGAAGGGGTCGAATCCGCGCATGCTGAGCCTTCCCGGTAGCCACCAACACCACCAAGACGATCTCCAAGGCTAGGGCAAGCTCCCCCTCAAAGGGATTTGAAAAAGAATGGAGGAGGAGGGAGATCGGCGGTGGGGAAGGTGAGGGCGCCGCCGCCGTCGGTTAGAGCAGGGTTGGGGTGAGAAGGAATGAAAAAAACTGATTTTAACCCCACGGCCCGCATTTATACCGCAGTCAAAATAACTGACCAGAAGTTCTGGTGAGGGTTACCGGAAGTTCCGGTTGGCCAGGTCAGATTAGATTTGCGCAGAGAATTGAACAGCCGGAAGTTCCAGGACACAACCGGAAGTTTCGGTAGGGGCCAAAAACCAGCGTGAAGCACACTAAGAAGTGGTGAACCATATGATATACTCAAACCAACTCAAATATGTCCAGATTTCATGAAATCAATACAAAACTATGGACACATTGGAGCTGTGAAAAATAGGTTTTGAAAGTTTCACACAACTTTTCACAAGAGTTTTATCCAATTCTAAAGCATACAAGTGTGCACAAGATGTCAAGCCACGTTACGAGAATCAACGATATTGAACTCACGCCTCAAAGCACAAAATCTTGACTCATCTAGAGGCTTTGTGAAGATATCGGCTAACTGAAATTCGGTTCTCACATGTTGCACAACGATATCTCCTTTGGCTTGGTGGTCTCTCAAGAAGTGATGGCGAATGTCTATGTGCTTTGTTCTTGAGTGGTTTACAGGATTGTCAGCTAGCTTGATTGCTCCATCATTGTCACATAAGAGAGGAATCTTACTTTGCTCACAACCAAAGTCTCTCAAGGTTTGCTTCATCCAAAGCAGTTGGGCACAGCAAGCACCGGCCTCCACATACTCGGCCTCAGCGGTGGATAAGGCAATAGAGTTTTGCTTTTTAGAACTCCATGACACCAAAGACCTACCAAGAAATTGGCATGTCCTAGATGTACTCTTTCGCTCTACCCTGCAACCGGCATAATCCAAATCGGAATAGCCAAGTAGAGTGAAAGTAGAGCCCTTAGGATACCACAAGCCAAGACTAGGAGTGAGCACAAGATACCAAAAAATTCTCTTAACGGCCATGAGATGACATTCTTTCAGATTGGCTTGAAATCTTGCACACATGCACACGCTAAGCATAATATCGGGCCTAGATGCACAAAGGTAAAGCAAGGATCAAATCATGGAGCGATATACCTTTTGATCTACGGCCTTGCCGTCTCCATCAAGGTCGAGATGTCTGGTTGTAGGCATTGGGGTCTTATTGGGCTTGGCTTTATCTATGTCAAACTTCTTTAGCATGTCGGTGGTGTACTTGGTTTGACTTATGAGCGTGCCATCCTTGAGTTGCTTGATTTGAAACCCAAGAAAGTATGTCAATTCCTCTATCATGGACATCTCAAATCTTTTTGTCATGATCCTACTAAATTGCTCACAAAAATCTACATTAGTACTACCAAATATAATGTCATTGACATATATTTGGCAAATAAATATATCATTATTTACTTTGTGAGTAAATAAAGTAGGATCGGCCTTTCCAATCTCAAACCCTTGTTTGAGTAGGAAATCCTTGAGACGATCATTCCAGACTCTAGGTGCTTGCTTAAGCCCATAGAGTGCTTTGTCAAGTTTGTAGACGTGGTCGGGATGATGTGGATCTTCAAAACCCGGTGGTTGCTCCACATACACGGTTTCAGAGAGGGGGCTGTTGAGGAATGCACTTTTCACGTCCATTTGAAACAACTTGAAATCATGGTGAGCAGCAAAGGCAAGTAATATGTGAATAGATTCAAGTCTAGCTACAGGTGCATAGGTCTCCCCAAAATCCAAACCTTCGATTTGAGTGAAACCTTTGGCTACCAACCGTGCCTTATTCCTTGTGACCACACCATACTCATCTTCTTTGTTGTGGAAGACCCACTTGGTACCTATCACATTTTGATTGGACCTTTCCACCAAGGACCAGACTTCATTCCTGGTGAAGTTGTTCAACTCTTCTTGCATGGCCATCACCCAATCTGGGTCCTTCAAAGCATCCTCCACCTTTTCTGGCAATTTGGAAGAGACAAAAGAGTAATGCTCACAAAAAGCTATTAAACGGGAGCGTGTTGTTACCCCTCGTTGTATGTCTCCCAAAATGCTATCAACGAGATGGTCCCGTTGAATGGATTGATGAACTCTTGGGTGAGGAATGATTGTTCTTGTTTGGATTGGACCATCATCTTCATCTTCATTATCTTGATTGTCTTGATCACCACCTTGGTTGTCTCCTTGAGCTTGTGGTGGATCTTGCCTAGCTTGTTCTCTTGAGTCATGACCCCTTCTTGAGGTGGAAGCATCACCATGGGCATTGGTTGACCCATGATGCATGTTTGGATCATGAGGAATTTGTACATGCATATCATCTTCTTCATCTTCAATGGGTCTCACTTCACCGGTAGCAAGCTTATAGATCACTTGATGACATGGTTCTTCTTTACCTAAATTTTCAGCATTGACTTGCTCCTTTGAGAGCCGTCGCTTTCATCAAAATTCACGTCTACCGCTATTTCAATTTGGCCCATGGCCTCATTGAAAACATGATAGCTATGTTCGTTAGTAGCATAACCAAGTAAGAACCCTTCATCAACCTTTGGTGCAAACATAGAACTTTTGAATTTCTTATTAAGTATGAAACACTTGCATCCAAAAACTCTAAAGTAATCCACCTTAGGCTTTTTAACGGTTAGAAGCTCGTATGTGGTTTTGTTCCTTATCTTGTGGAGGTACAAGCGGTTGATGGCATGACATGTCGTGTTAACCGCTTTCGCCTAATAATCTTTCTCTGAAATCTTGTACTCATCCAACATTGCTCTTGCAGCTTCAATGAGCGTTCGGTTCTTCCTCTCCACAACATCATTTGTTGTGGAGTGTATGGAACCGAAAACTCATGCTTGATGCCTTCTTCATCAAGGAATGCTTCAATGTTGGTGTTCCTATACTCCGTCCTGTTATCACTTCTCACTTTCTTGATCTTTACTTCAAACTCATTTTGAGCTCTCCTTGCAAACTTCTTAAAGATCCCTTGGGTTTCACTTTTATCTTTCAAAAAGAACACACAAGTGAAGTGAGAAAAATCATCAACAATTACAAAACCACATTTGTTACCTCCAATGCTTATATAAGCATTGGGTCCGAATAGGTCCATGTGAAGTAACTCAAGCGGCCTTGTTGTAGTGATGATGTTCTTAGCGGGATGCTTGGCTCCAACTTGCTTACCCGCTTGACATGCACTGCAAATTCTATCTTTCTCAAAAGAAACATTTGTTAGTCCAATGATATGTTCACCTCTTTGAAGATCGGCCAAGTTCCTCATGCCAACATGCGCTAGTCGGCGATGCCATAACCAGCCCATGCTAGATTTTGCCACTAAACAAGTCTCGAACCCCACTCTACTAGATGAGAAATCTACTAGGTAGAGCTTGCCATTCAATTGACCCGTAAAAGCAATAGAGGAATCTAATCTTCTAGAGACTTCCACACCCTTATCCGTAAAGATACAATTATAACCCTTCTCACAAAGTTGTGAGACGGACAACAAATTGTATCCCAACGAATCCACAAGTAATACATTGGAAATAGAATTATCATTTGAGATAACAATTTTACCCAAACTGAGAATGTCCCTCTTACTAATGTCACCAAAGACAATCCTTTCACTTGTGATTTGATTTGGTTGAAAGGAGGTGAACATGTTCTTCTCTCCGGTCATATGATTGGTGCATCCATTATCAAGCACCCAACTTGGCCCACCGGAGGAATATTCCTACAAAACAAGATTAAGCTTTTGGTTTAGGTCTCGAGATGGAACTTAGGAGGTTAGAAACATAAGACTTGGGCACCCAAACACTCCTCAAGATTTGTCTCTTCTTGAGGGCGCCCACATACTTCACAACAATCTTGCCATCCTTGTCCCAACAACACATATAATCACAAATGTGATTGCGTGAAATAGGCACTTGTTGCTTGGGCACCTCCACTTGCTTCTTCTTGTTGTTCTTGTTGTTGACAAGTGGAGTTGTAGGTGTGACAACATTGTTCACCTTGTTGATAAGGTCAACAAGCGGCACACTCTTGTTGAACTTCACACAAGCCACCTCATTAATCATTTTTCTTCCATTAGCTTTGCCATCATACCTATTGTAGCCAATGCCATCCTTAATCATGGGGAGCCTTGATGCCTTGAACACATTTGCCGGTTGCTTATCCTTACACTTGCAACCATTTTTGACAATTGTGTTCAACCTTTGGATCTCCTTATCCTTCTTGGCTAGCTCATCAAGGTTAGTAGCACAAGCATGTATATCATTATTAGAGCATCTTTCACAACATTTATTAGTTGTAGCTTTGGCATCATTGGAAATAGTAGAAGTGCTAGTCCAAAGTTTGTCATAGTTTAGTTCAAGCTCATGATATTTATTTGTCAAGCTCGTAAGGCTTTCTTAAGCCAAACTATGATCATTCTTTAGACTTGCCAAAGAGTCATTAAGTGAAGAATGTTTCTTAGCCAAGCGCTCATTAGCATACTTGGCTAAAGACAATTCTACACTCAACTTCTGAACCTTCTCCTTCTCCTTGGAGAGACATGCCTCAAGTCCTTAGGTTTTCTCCCTTTCCTCTAGGAGCAATTCCCCTTGCGACTCAATGCATGACTCAAGCTTATCTTTAGCATATATTAGCTTCAAGATTTTAGTTACAGCAGCGTTACCATATCTTTTGATGAGATTATAAGCATAGTTTTCATCATTTTCATCATCACTATCACATTCACTAGTGGTATGTGTAGGAGGATCAAGTTGTACCTTATCTCCTAATGCCATAAGGCAAGAAGGAGCATCATCGTCGTCATCGGAGAGGTTGGCGAAGAGTCTAGGTGATGAAGAAGTGTTGGTGAAGAGAGATGTTAATGAAGCATTGTCGATGAGGACCGTTGTTGAGGAAGAAGTTTCTTGTATAGCAATTGCGGCCACACTCTTCTTCTCATTTTCATTGTCATCATCACTATCACTATCTGATTGTCATTCTTGACCTAGATGTGCTTCACCTCTCTTCTTGTCCTTGTACTTCTTGTCACCTTGCTTGCTATATATTGACTTCTTCCCCTTGTTAGGACAATCGGCCGCAAGATGGTCAGTGTTACCACACTTATAGCAAAACCTCTTCTTGTATGGCTTGTTTCCTCCATATCTCATCATCTTTTCTTTCTTCATTCTCAAATACTTTGTGTAATTTTTCACTAGCAAGGCTTGCTCTTCGTCAAGGTCATTATCATCATGGTTATGCCTATGCTCACAACACCCTTTGTGGCAATGACTTGACTTATTTCCATGTGATGTCGTGAGGGCAATACTCTTCTTTAGCACACTTGCTTCCTTGGCTTCATCATCAAGTACCTCATGATGCATCAACTTGGCTAACATCTCTTGTGGTGTCATTGTGGTGTAGTTGTCTCTCTCCATTATGATGGACGCAAGCATGTTGTTCTTTTGTCTATACACTCTACATATCTTCCTTGTGGCGGAGTTGTCATCCCATCTTGTGTCTCCAAGTGCTCTAATTTTGTTGATCAAGGTCATGAACCTATCAAACATTGCTTGGGTAGTTTCTCCTTCAATCATGATAAAGTTCTCAATCTTTCCTTGCAAGAGCTCAATGTTTCCAATTCTTACACTCTTGTCTCCTTCAAATGATACTTTCAAAGTGTCCCAAATTTGCTTTGCATTGACCATTCCATTAACCTTGTTGTTGTCTTCTGGAGTGAGGCATTGCAAAATCAAGGTAGCCGCCGTTGCATTGAGGTGAAAGTCTCTTTCATATTCGGGTGACCAATCATTAGGATCTTGAGGCGGATTGACACCAACATCCACTACTTCCCAACATCTTGCGGCTATAAGATGCAACTTCATCCTATGAGACCAATCGGTGTACCTTGTACCATCAAATGGAGGTGGCTTTTCGGGATTGATCATGGGCAAGGTAGGATTGTTGTTCTTGCTTGATCCCCCATAATCAAAACTGGATCTATTGTAGCTCTTCGGTGTCTTAGTTGCATCTCCACCATCACTCAATGATTCTTTACTTTTCTTGTCTAGAAGTTGTTGCATCTTGTCTAGTTGCTCTTGCATCTTAGTCATTTGCTCTTGTTATTGCAGCTACAGGGATGCGGTGATTTGAGCTACGATTTGATCAACAATTTGCTTTTGTGATTTTGGATCCATCTTGGCCAATGTTACTCCTCACATGGTGAAGCATTTATCCAAGGGACCAAGGCTCTGATACCAATTGAAAGGACCTAATTGGCCTAGAGGGGGGGTGAATAGGCCTTTTTGCAAAACCTGAAACTCACAAACTCGAATTTGCGGAAGTTAAATGCCTGACCGGAAGTTCCAGTGGTCTAGATCGGAAGTTCCGATCAGGGGGACTAGAACTTCCATTGCAGACCTTTAAAACTTATGGTGCCCTAAATGAGCTATGAAATCAAAGTGAATCAAGTTGAGATTTCAGATCCAAGTGATACCACACCCTCCTAGAGGTTGTTGATAAATATGTTGAACTTCTCAAGGCTTGGCACCACACCAAACCATAGATTGGGACCTCCCACCTAAGAAGATGGGATAGAGAGGAAGAACAACAAGAACATAAGAACAAAGGGTTGTCGATGCTACCGCCATAGCAAGACAAGATATTTTTACTGAGTTTCGGCAATCCCCACTAAGGAGTTCCTACTTCCTCATTGTTGAGGTGACCATGAAGGTTCGACCACTAAGGTCTCCTCCCTCAAGCAACCACGAAGGCTAGCTTAAGATTTCCACTAAGGATCAAAGGGTGATTACAAACACTTCGAGGTGCCCTCACAAATGAATCAACACGGGCAACCACGAAGAATGCCTAGCCGGCTAGGGTTCCTAGAACCCAAGAGAAACAAACATAAATCAAGCCGGCAAGATAAGGAACCCAAGTGCTCAAGTCGAAGATTGATGCTCCCGCTCTCAAATCTCACGTCCCTAGCTCAAACAATCGAAGATTGAAGCTTGGAGGCAAAGGGGGAGAGAGTGGGTGAGTCACAGCTTGAAGAGAGTTGGGAGAGCAGAAATGAGTGTGCAAAGCTCGGGCAATGGTTAGAAATGAAGAGAGTGGCTTATATACTCGAGCTCGGACGAGCCATCGGAAGTTCTGGTGGAAGCCACCGGAACTTCTGGTCAAACGAGATCAGACCGTTGAGCTTGTCAGTCAACTCGGGTTCACCGGAACTTCCGGTGCCATGACCGGAACTTCCAGACGGAGCCCAGAATAATTTTCTCGAACGCGGGCGTGCACGCAAACTGCACCAACCAGAACTTGCGGTGCCTGATCGGAACTTCCGGTGAGTACCGGAACTTCCGGACGGAGACCGGAACAAAATACTCGCACGCGGGTGCGCGCGGGCGCCAGCGACCGGAACTTCCGGTGCATGTCTCTCCAGCCTACTAAGCTTCGACAAGAGCACTTTTTATCCCCATTTTGCCAATTAAATTTGTATCTCTCTTGATAGTGCGGCATTGCCTACGACTCAAATCAAAATAAACGGTGTTGAAGCCCTAGAGTCGAAGCGCCTTTTGTCCATCAAAATTTAGGGTGCTATAATTCACCAAATATTCTTTTTCAATTCCATCAATGGACTAACACCTGTAGATTACACTTGATAAATATGTTAGTCCCTAAATTGATTGTCATTAATTATCCAAAACCCACACCGGGGGCGAATGCACTTACATAATCTAGGTGAAGCATGAGGTAGCCACTGTAATTTTTGTAGATTTTTCTGTGTAGTTTTACTATATGTTGCTTTAATCCTCCTTTTATCTAAATAAATTAATAAATGACATTAAAGAAATAATTTAGAGGTTGGCACCACACTTTCTAGTATTCTTTTGATATGAGAAATAGGTTTGTTAACTTGGTTTATCTCAAATATTCTTTTGTTACATCACTAAACATTTAATTTAGCGAATCTGTCATTTTCGGAAAGATTTAGAGGTATTGCTAATTACTCTATGAAAATGATGTTTTCATGTCTTGGGGTCTATAGCAAAGTTGTTGTGAATTTTATGATCTAGTTGATGTTAAATTTTGGTGGCATTTGGTCAAATGGTTTAGTAATTATAGCTGTTTAAAGTTGGCTCTTAGTTTTAATTGCTCTCTGTTTGCACAGAACAGATTCCGTGTTTGCTTAATGTCGACTTAGTAAACTTTGGAGTCATGCTTTGATGTTTATAAATGAATTGTAGATAATTTCATAATATTTCCATATTCTTCTCTTGCAAGTCAATTGGATTTGTAGAACTCCATTTGTGATCGTTTCATTGAACTGCTCTTTTCTATGTTCAACTTGAAGGTTTTTGTTAAGTGTGCTTCTGTTATTTTTAAGTAATGTGGTGGTACTCCAAGATGCTTAAATTGATTAAGGTGAGTTTAGGTGTAGGTGTTAGGTCTTTAACTGAAGATGAACATCTTTATCTTAGGTTATGCAAGTTAGGTACGTTGATCTTGTTCTTTTGAGTTAAGTTAGATATATGTTTTAAAGTGATTTGAATAGAGCTATTCTTACTCGGTCAACGAGTGTCCGGTGATATTTTGGTTAAGTACTTAGTTACTCTTATCCATTCATCATGAGTATCATGCCATTTATTATGCATCCATGATATTTATCTTTTGCATATGCATGCAATAGGTGTTCTGGAGGGAGTCACGCTTCTAGAATTCAAGAAAAACCCAGAGGAGCAAACCTCGAAGTAGGAGGAGCAGGCCCCCGAAGAAGCAGCATAAGGAGATGTGGTGGAGTGTCCGGACCACACGCCTTGTAACTTCGTGAAAGGCAAGCCCCGGAGCATTATAAGCCTCCTAATTTCTAAAATGCAATTAAAGTATTATGTTATATATATTGTTGCATTAAGTTTAGGTGTTGGATGAAAACACTTGCTGCATTGGTTATCCAATCCTTGTCCAGATATTGATACCCTGAATCCTAAGTAGCTCAGGCTCGTGTAGTTGCGAGCTATAGGAATATACATATGGCACAGTTAGCTATATTTGCTATCGTGGAAAAGAACATGTCTTAATTTGAAATAAAGACCGGACAGAGGCTTGCCGGTTTGTAGTGACTTCGTCTGTGTCGATTAAGGACCGATTCTTGGAGCCTTTATTTGTAATGTTGAACGCATGCCTCTCTCTTAGCTGGCCAGGCCTGAGTGCTTTACCGCGAATTTGAGTAGCTCAACTCAGGCCGGGCTCAGGCAAGTATAAAGTACGCCTCGGAAGGAAGCCGTAGGCGTGAGTCTAAGGGCAGGTGATTTAAAAGTCCTGATCGTCCTGGCAGAAGGGTAATCCCTTAGAGTGCTGGCGCTGACTGAACCCGCGAAGTTGGTTCCTGAGTTACACCAAAGGTGACCCACGGCTACCCTTGCAAAGTATGCCAGGGTCAGAGTTAGGAATACCCTCTCAGCTGAGTTGTAATTCAATTCGAGTCACCGTCTCTCACCAGTTAGTGAGAACTTGACGGGCTTATCTCCAAAATAGATGCACTAAATAATATTGGTTCAAGAATGATGATATGATGATGGCCTGATTATTCTTGCTATGGTTAATATTGTTTGCTCCTAATAAGTGAGTGCTCTAGTACAGGTGCTAATCTAGCGGCCAGGTAAATGATGATGAACTTGATGCTAAGTTTAAAGTGGTCATTTTTAGTCATAAGCTCTTTTATGCAATTGTGTCAAGCTAACCCACCTTATAAGCCTTGCATGATCCGTGTCTTTTATTTCTAATTTTGACGGGTAAGTCTAGCTGAGTACCTTCTCGTACTCAGGGTTTATTTCCCACTTGTTGCAGATGACTTGTTCTACTTCGGGTGCTGCAAATACTGCCTCCTCCCTGCCAGAGATGAGGATTAGATTGTCGGGCACGATCTCTGTTAGTTATCTTACCTGAGATGCTTTTATTGGACATGACTACTCCTGGCAATGTATTTAAACCTATGAAGTTATGTACTGAACTATATTGCTTCCGCGAAACAAACTTGGTATGTAATATTTTCTTTTGAACTCTGATGGATGTAATCCGCATGCCACTTGTGAACTGTTGTAACGAATGATGTGTTGTGTTGAATCACTACGATCTTGGTTTGTATGTCGAAAGTTGTTTGAAATCCTTCGAGATTTCCGGACTACCGGGATTATGGGAGCTTAAGTACATGAATTTGATCACTTTGGTGATTGTTTTTATACTTACGTTCTTATAATTTGGTCGGTTCTGTTACAGTGGGTGTATGCATGGTGACTCCGCGACACCGATGCAAGTGCGAGTGGGGAAATTTCAGCGTTGGAAGATGGAAATGATGTAGATATGTTGTTGAGCCTGTCCGCTTCTCAAGGCCGAGGAAGGCATCCGTCCGCGGCCGTGTGCAAGCATTTGCGATATTAAATTTGCCATAGATCATGCTGCCCACCGTGTAGATCCATTGTTGAACCTGTGCCGAAAGCCGTTGTAGTTGCATTGCTGGATGCCCTCCTGTTTTCGCTGCTCCTTGGGGCGGTGCTCTGGACGTCCTGGATGCACGAAGCCATGCAGATCCAGCCAGGAGTACGTGGCGGACATTGCTCGCGCACTAAGCCATGAAGATCTAGTGTCCTTTTGCGGATGTCCTCTATGCGACGCCAGTTCCCCTTAATTTGCCGGACGCGAGCGGTTACAGGATCGATATACAGGACCCGGTGCAGCATGTTTTTACGCTATATGAGTTTACAGGATCCATATAGAGGACCCGGTGCAACCAGTCTAACCTCCTGGATCCCCATGCTGCGCGAACAATTTTTTCCAATGGCAATAAAACGATGAGTATGAATTTTAGTTTCAATGAAGGAATTTTCGGACTGCCCTCGTCCTCGTCTAGAAGCTCGCTGTCATGAATCAGATCGCACAGTATATAGCTACCTGGACTGATTGTTGCCAATACCCTACTCGACCTGGTAATTCAATGTGAATTGAATGACCAAACCTAAATGCCTGTGGGATGGTCACCAGTCAAAGTCTTCCCTAGAGGACGTGAGACCGTGAGTGAAGAGACCTAATTAAGTTGCAAAGCACAAGCGAAGAGATTGGATGATTCATGAATGGATCGATCGATCGGGGCGGTGGAAACGCCGGCTTCCCACAGGAAAAGAGGAAAAAGTTCACCCTGGATGATTGGATTGGATGCCGATCCGGTCCACAGCAACTAACCAAGCAAATTTTCTTAGACGTCAGAAATGCAGTTTCAAGTTTCAACGGCACATGGGTCGCCCGAACAAATTCCAGAGTCGGCCGGGACAGGTGGAGAGAACCATTCAACTACGACGCAGGAACCATGAGTTTTCAGTTGAAGGGTAGCTCGCTCTTGACGCCACGCGCCCATGGCTCTCCAGAACAGCCAAGCGAGCGTTCAAGGATTGGAGATGCCGTGCACGTGAAACCGCAGATCATGTTCCATGGGGCATGTTTAATTTATATATATAAGCTATTTAGGGTTATAATAAACTGGAACTAGAAACTAACGGCCTATTTATTTAGTTTATGTCCCAAACTCGCCGACCCAAAAGTTTAGCGTGGCACACTCACTCCGATCACGCGATCACTGTTTGCTTCTTGATGCATCTGCAGTGTGTCGTACTTATATATGCTTGTCCGTTATGCTCAACGACAACTTTTAATGCCAATTAATTAGCAAGCAAAATGTATGCCAAACTTTTGGCAACGCCGCAGTACAGTTGCAGCAACCAACCTATGGTCACGAGGCAAACAAAGCCAACAAACTAAAAACCCCGCCTCAGCAGGACAGAAGGTGTCACTACCCAGACAGCAGGCCAGTGGTAGGTCGGACCGGTCAGGAGGAGGTTAGGGCAGAATGAACAATCGTAATTCGCTTTAAAAAAAGAATTGGCTATTATTTGATGATGATAACTATTTAGTACTCCAATCCAAAATATAAGATGGTTTGGTATTTTTAGATATATAGATTTTAATATGCATTTAGATACACATTATGTGAATAAGGTATTTTGAAAAATGAAAACATCTTATAATTTGGAACGGAAGAGTGGTATCCACTAGTCTAGCCCTGCATAGTCACAGGAAAGGCAAAACCAGGGTTGATACAGAGTATCTATCCATCACGAAAAGTTGTTGGACGGGTGTATTTTTCCCTTTTTCCCAAAAACCTTAAATAGGGGGTTCATTTGCCAAGTTCTTGGAGTTGCTGGGTTCTCAGAAAACGCACACAAAACACGGGAATTTTTGGTAAAGGGTCAACTTAGGTAGCTATTTAATTTTAATTTTCACAATGCAGTGGCGGGTAAAGTTTTTTAGAAAAAACTAATTGATCCAATCGTTATTATTGCTAGTAATGATTGACCTTAATAAATTGATGGCTAGATGATTTTTATTTTCATAAGATTTTATAGGAACTTTTTTTCTAATGAGAATTAATGTGGGGTCTTGTTTAGAGCCCTCTATAACTAGTAAAATAAGATAAGAATTCCACCAGTGGGGAAAATCATGTTATATAACTTGTACTGTACATGGTGATTGGCCATGCGTTTGTGTATCAGGGCATGGCGGCATGCACGGTACGGGCGTACGGCCGGGAGCCCCATATTGCTGCATCAGTGTATGACCCTGCACATGCCAGATGCCACAGACCACAGTGCAAAGCAGTACTACGAGTGCATGCATGATGCATCGGCATCGATCTGCCGTCCGATACCTGGCTGCCATACGGAGACAGTCGCCCGGGTCACATGCACGACGAGTATTTTGCGACCACCCTAGCTTTGCAACTTAGGTTGTGTTTCGTTCTCAAAGCTCGGAGTGCGACTGTAGTATTTCGTTTGTATTTGATAATAATTGTCCAACCGTTGACTAATTAAGATCAAAACGTTCGTCTCGTAAAGTACAACCAAACTGTATAATTAGTTTTTGATTTCGTCTACATTTAGTACTTTATGTATGTACCGCAAGTTTGATGTGACGGAAAATCTTCTTTTTATATAGTGTCAATTTCATATAGTGTCAATTTCAGGAAGTTTGAAGGAACTAAACAGCTCCCGCAGTTCGCTGCTGTGTAGGGTAGCTCCAGCAACAGCAAGCTACAGGAAAAGGAGCCATGCATGCGTGCAGTGGATTGACTTTGACACCATTGATGCCCCGGCCCCGGCCAGTCGGCAGTCGCTCATATCGACTGTGCCTGATCTGCTCCGCTCCGGGTCGCGGTGCCGGTGCGTGGCTGCCGTACGCGCAGCACGCCGTGGCGCGTGACAGCCATTAGTATCCTGTCGTCCTCTACCTGAACTATGGCTATGGCTGATGCTGTGATAAGGATCGTGTCGGCCGGTGGCACTGGCACCAACACCGTCCATCAATAGTCACGATGCGATGCGATGCGCTGCAATGCAACCGACGTCCGACGACCATACAGCGGCGGCCGGCCGCCGCGCCGGGGACCATGCATGCATGGCGCAGACAGACGACGCGGGCACAGTATTGGCCGTCACACATCCGGCCGCCGTACGCACTTAGGGCCTGTTTAGTTTTCAAAATTTTACAAAAAATTTTAAGATTTTCTGTCACATCGAATATTTGGACGCATGCATAATGCATTAAATATAGATAAAAAAAAATAAAATTAATTACACAGTTTTAGACGAAATTCACGAGACGAATCTTTTAAGTCTAATTAGACCATGATTAGACACTAATTGCCAATTAACAACGAAAGTACTACCATACCATTTTCTAAAAAATTTTGCAAACTAAACCAGATCTTATTACTATGGCTCCATCTCCATGCATGTGCACTAGGAGTAGTAGTGTAGTAGCACCCGGCCCCTGCACGCAGCCATGCACGGTCCCGGCCTCCCGGGACAGCGTCATCAGCGTCATGCCTCGACGCTCCCGTACAAGTATGGCAGGGTTTCGTGGCGCCGGTGGCCTGGTGCTGCTGCTTCCACGGGAGGATTGCATCATTGCATACATGCCAAGCACAGCCATTACTACAGTGCTGCTGCCGCGCTGTGCATTGGTCGTGGGCTACAGATCCATACGCCAATCCCGCCTGCCATTCATGATTCATCCATCGCATGGCATCGCATCGCATCAGAGTTGGCAGGCGATCTGATTCGCCTGTCGTTAGCTAGCGCCTAGCGCTGTTACTGCTATAGTAGGCGTGGATGCCTTTCACTTTTCTGTGCAAGCGCCGTGCAGGTGCAGCGGCACAGCACTGCGGTGGGTGGGAGCAGGGGTGCAGGACCAGGATTGCGGGAGCAGTCGGGTACCGACAGATACTGCACTGCAGCAGTGCTGCTCAAACTCCTTGGCTGTGTTCAGTTCTAAAAAAAAAAAGTACTATGCGAAAAAAAGATTTCCCGTCACATAAAACTTGCGATACATGTATGGAGTACTAAATGTAGATGAAATCAAAAACTAATTATACAGCTTGGTTGTACTTTGCGAGACGAACGTTTTGAACCTAATTAGTCAACGGTTGGACACTATTTGTCAAATAAAGCCAAAACGTGCTACAGTACTTTTTTTTACCCTTTTCAGGGATCTAAACACAGCCCTTGTGAGTTGTGTCTTGTGACCTGCAGTCTTCCAGTACTGGTTCTGTCCCTTTTGTGTCTAGAAAACCGTATTTTCTTCACAGATACGTTTTTCGGACGACTGACGTTAAGGGACGGAGTAGTACGTACTAGGCCCAGTTTAGATGAAAAAAAATTACAAAATTTTTTAGAATTCCCCGTTACATCAAATCTTTGACATATGTATAAAGCATTAAATATAGATAAAAAATAAAACTAATTACACAGTTTAGACGAAATTAACGAGACAAATCTTTCAAACCTAATTAGTTCATTATTGAACACTAATTGTCAAATAACAACGAAAAGTGCTACAGAAGCATTTTGCAAAAAAAAAATTTGCATCTAAACACAGCCCTAGTTTACCAACGACAGCAGTGGCAGGAAGAACCGAAGCAGTAGCCTGCGCTCATACGGGTTCCTACAGAGTGCGGCACTAGTGGCGTGCCTTCAAATATAAGGCCCTGTTTGGTTTGCTTTTGTTAAAGTTTAACTCCCATTACATTAATGTTCCCTCAAATACATGGAGTACTAAATGTAGACTAATTGCATGCATGTCGGTACAGATTAGGAGTAATTTATGAGACGAATCTATTAAGCCTGATTAGTCCAAAATTGGAAACTTTTTTATCAAATAAGACGAAAGTGCTACAGTATTAGTTAAACTTTAACTCCTCAAACCAAACACCCCCTAATACGACATTGGTCCTAAAAATAATGTAATTATAGGTACGTTCTCGGTTAAAGAGATTAAAGTTTGATTTAATATATAAGTACAAAATATTAATGTTTATTATATCAAATATATATATATATACACACGTGGTGACTGGTACTGTAGTTACACAGTAACGGGTATTTCTCACTCCCATTTCCCCATTTATCAGCAGTAGCACCTGTTACTGTAGCTCAGACCATCAGTGAACAGTACAACCCGGTAGCTAAAAATTAGCTACAATTAGCCCTACTAGTTCATCGACTCGTGCCCTCTCACGAGTTAGAATCTTAGTAGACACTAACTAATAAAAATTATTTATATTAAATATTTTTTCTCTTCACTAATGTTATAAAATAATAGCTATAATAGGTACTATATAGTCTATATTCAGTTTTGATAATCTATCAATTATTGATTTTTATGTACTTTTCATCCATATCCATCAGTTTTTTTCTTTACATAGCACCTCTATTTATCTCCAATATACATTTAGTTGAAACATTTGTTTAAGCTATGATGGCTTTAGCTGCAGTCTATATTTTGACAATATGACCTAAATTTTGAGCTTATTAATTGCTCACAACGACTATGTTTAGGTGATTATAGTCTACCAATTTAATGGCAAAATGTTTTAGGTTTTTTAAGAATTTTAGGTTCTATCTTTTGTTATTTCTAGCGATTTCATGAGTAAAAATTTCTAGGATTAATCTTTTTTCTAGCATGATATGTGTTTAGTTGAAACATAAACGTATAAACTCTTATCGCTTTATGTGATATCATAAAAATCTGTATTTTTAATTCAAAAAATAAAAATCTATAGTTCAACTTTCAGCTTTTGATCACGTGTTAATTTGAAGTTCCAATGCTTATTGTATCGCTTAGTCAAAATTTCCATTTTTTATTTTATTAAAAGAATATTCTAGGTCCTAGGCTACCCTTAGTTCTCGTGATGGCATAAATAGTTGTTTCAACTTGCACCGTGGCACCCAAGATGTTGAATTTATTATATTGTATTAATATTATTTTATCTAACAAATAATCCTTGGAACTAAATTACTAATATTCATATATTGTTCCAATCAAATTGTTTAAAATTTTTTCGACACAACGACTTGCAAATTTATTATCATGAGTATTAATATAACTTAAAGTGAAGTGTAAGTGTCATTACTATATGATTTGCTAAGCATATTTTTCCACACTTGATAAGCTTATAAATAAATATTTGTCCTAATATAAACATGTGTTCCTTGGTCTATGTAGTGGACCATAGCTTTGTGCATAGTTTCAACTTACTATTGGCAGAAGTGTGTATTTCAAATAGCTTTGTGCATATATTGTACTTATGGATGTAGAATTATTTTTCATAATAGTATATATTAGCATTTACATGTAGATTTGAGGGATTTTGTTAAGTTATTTCTAACGATGGAGATGGATAATTTAGTTACAAATTATATACATATATATTACATTACATTATCTTTCATAATGTCTGGTATGGTTAATTTGAATGAAAACTTAGGGGTCAAAGCAATATCTTTCAAAATGATAGAGGTGAATAATTTATAAAATAAATATTATGGGATTAGTTAGTTATCTTTTATAATTGTGGAGGTTTGAGTTTTTCCATATAGGCTTTATTGATAACTCCATGGACCATTGTCCCTAATATTTGAGCATCATTAACATATAAACTCAAAGTAATCTAATGGAGCTATTATTAAAGTGAACAAAAAAATTATAATAAGTTATTCATGGTCAATAAGGATTATATCAAGACTTATTTGTTCAAAGTAATCCGAGACTCTTGCTTTCATTTTTCACAATTCTTTCCCTAGTCTAATCTCACCTAGGGCTAATTTGGAAACTCAAATCCCCTTGTCAGTGGCGGATCCAGAAACGGACCAAGGGGGGCTAAATAGCATAGGCCAAAACTATTTTTGCTCACCGGACATAGTACACTAATAGATATAGCTAAGATTGATAATTTGATATTGATTCAAAGTGCTCAAAGTCAAAGATACATAGAATTATGATAATAAGGATAGAAAAGTACCAAATACAAGGAGTCTTCAATCTTCAAGAATTCACACGACTTGAATCAATACCACTTGAACCGCCACGCTCAATGCTACATAATTTTAAAATGTTATATACTTCTTCAATAATCAAGACAACAAGCAAAAAAGAAAAGAACTAAAACAATACGCACCTCGGGACCTTGCGTGGCAATGGTGGCAAGTTTATCTTACGGGTTCTTAAGCCTTGAAAGCGCTTAAAAAATTTATCATCTTCAATGGATGCAAACAAATCCCGCTCAATATCATGCTATTATTAATCCAATCATTATCATTTTATTCCTCCTGTCGGTCTTGATAATATTCATAGCAGAGAAGGCTCTTTCAACTGTTGCTATTGCCACGAGCAATATCAATGCAAGCTCAATGAGGCGATACACCAAAGGGCAATATGTATGTCTATCAGTTTGAACCATCTTCTCGGCAAGGCTACCAAGATCAATACAAGTGCCAAAATCTTCATCATATTTGACTTCAACAATGAAATTTTCAAGCTCAGTTCTTAGCTTCACACATTCATAATCACTAAAGTCAGCATAATAAATCTTAGCAAGCTCAACTAATTTCTCTATCTCAAAGTTGGCAAATTCATTTGTCGGATCAAGACAAGCAACATATCTCAATAGTTGAGTTGATCATTCTGGAAATCAATTGTTCAACTCACAAATTACTTGATCAAGGACAACATTGAAAATCCCATGATGAAAATGATGGTAGTAGGTCACTAATTTGGCTCCATGACATTTTGAACGACCTCTGACTGGTATCATATCTTCCATATTAGGAATGTCTTCTGTTTGTCAGCAAAGGCTTTTACTTCCTTAAAAATATCATCCCAACCATTTCCCTCATGGCATTTACATTTCTTATCACAGAACCAATCAATCCTATTGCACAAACAATGTTTTGATTTTTCTTTTGCAAACATTGTGATAGGTCTTGAGTTATCCCCAATACTCTAATCATAAGATGCAATAGAACACAAATTGAAATGACTCCATTTTTTCTATCAATCCACGTGCTGTAGTTTTCTTTTCCCCATCAGTTCCATCATCACTAATATTTTCTAACACCTCAAGCACAGATTCCCACATGAGCATAAGAGATACTAATGTTTTGTGATGTGTACCCCATCGTGTATCACCAGGCCTAGCAAGACTAGTTTCTTCATTTTTCCTTCTCCCAGGAGATATTTCACCACTATCTAATTGCTCAACAAGATTATCATGGTGCTTTTGCAGAAGTTGATCTTTTCTCTTGCAAGAAGCACTAACAGTATTGACAATTGAAGTGACATAATTGAAGAAATTATCAGTTGAAGCACAACATCTGGCTACAATAACTACCACAAGCTGCAATTGATGAGCAAAACAGTGGATGTAAAAAGCAAAGGAGTTTTCATTCAATACCAGCCTTTGTAACCCATGAAACTGTTGTCTCATGTTTGAAGCTCCATCGTATCCTTCTCCTCTAACCTTGGCTATAGATAACCCGTATCTTGCAAGCATAGAAACCAATGCTTCCTTCAGTGAAGATGATGTGGTGTCAGAAACATGTTACAGGCCAAGGAACCTCTCAATTACACTTCCTTTATTATTAACAAACCTATTAAACAAAAAGAAACATAGTCTTAATTGGAAACAACAAAACAAAACAAATGAAATACATAGACAAATGATATATACCTCACAACCACAGTCATTTGTTCCTTAATTGATGCATCACGAGCCTCATCAACAAGCACCGCAAACCAATGATCTCCAATTTCACTCTTAATTAATTCACTTGTCTCCTCTGCACAAGCCCTAACCAAATCTTTTTGAACTGTTGGACAACTCATTAGATTATTCCCTAGAGCACTCTCACCAGTCACAAAGTGCAGCCTTAGGATCCTTCTTTCTATACCAATCAAGCATCTCCAAAAAATTTCCTTTATTTTTGGATGTTTTAGACTCATCATGCCCACGAAATGCTAGAGCTTGCAAAAGGAGAAATCTAGTAATGCCTAACATTATAGTTAAATGAGCTTTATATGCCTCCTCTTCTGCTACACTTGTTACTGCCCATACATGTTCTACACTTTGCCTTTGATTTTTGAAATCAATTGCTCGTTTTCTTGTTGCACTATGATAGCCATCAATTGTTTGAGTATGCTTGAGCAAAGAAACCTTCCCCTTTTTCCAATTTCTAAACCCTACTCTGGTGAATGCATCATTACCAAAATCGCTTGTTTTTGGTGGCTTAAAGAGGTAGCAATAAAAGCAATAGGCTGCATCCATGGCAGGACTGTACTCTAACCAATCAAATTGAGTAAACCATGATTTAACAAAACCTCTAGTTTGAGTTTTTCCCGTTGTTCTTTCATACTCACAAGTTGGTTGATATGGACCCATCTGTATATATGCTCTCCTAGCATCATCCCTAATATCATGATGGAATTCATCAATTGACTTTCTAAGACCTGGATCAGCAACTATATCATTCATATCAAGCTCAATGCGGGGTCTTTTTTGCTCAACCCGATTCTCTTTAGTAGAAGCATTGGAAGCATCTTTCTTAGGATAATATTTTTCCATTCTACAAAGTAAAACAAATAGAAATTGGATCAATGACTGAATTTCTGAATGTCTAAATCTAAATCTAATAATGAAAAGAAAAAATAAAAGAGGGATCTTTCTCACCTTGCACCCTAACCCTAGGGGTGGTCGGATGGGGCTGAGCCTAGCCGCTGGGGACTGGACGCCGCGACCTGGGCATCTGGCCGGTGGCCACTGCCTAGCTGTCCGCCTATCCGCCTGTCACGGTGGCTAGCGTGGCGGCGCCCAGCGCCGGCAGATTGACGGGGCGGGGCGGAGGCCAGAGGGCCTGAGGGACGAGCGGACGAGCAGAGCAAGAGTGGAGACGTGGAGTGGCCGAGTGGGGACAGGCGGCGCCGGTCACCGGAGCTGGAACGGGCGGCGGCCCCGCGAGAGGCGAGACGCGGAGCGGAGAGTGGCGGCCGCGGTGACGGAAGAGAGGATGCACTGATGCAGAGTTTTTTTTACTATATGCCCAGTGGAAGTGCTGCTGGTGCCTGGTGGGCTGAGCTAAAAACGTGTTCCAATTTTTTTGGACCCCCTGGGCGTCCGCCAATGCCCCTTGTGATCCCTAACTTTTTTCAGGGTGGGCAATTCATGGGGAAATGATTTGAATAATTATTTAGTTCTTCATAGAGGGGTTTTTCATCTCTAGGTGTGCCTCCCCTTGCTTCCAAATTAGTCGCTAAAGTTTTACTGACCATACCAAAAAAAAAGTACTCAGAGAAGACAAATTAAATTGTAATAGGAGACAAATTAAATTGTAATACCGGATCTAGCAAGATGGCGACACCTTTAGTCTACACATGCGGCCGGTGCCAGCATTGATCTTGATGCCGTGGATGCCAGACACCGTGGCACCTGCGGCCTGCGTGTTCGCATCTGTCCCGCGCATCGACCGCCTGTCCACGTGCCTCCTTGCTCGCTTAGACGTACGCACATATGCATTCATGTTAGGCAGATGCATGCGTCAACATGGATGCGTACGGTAGATGTTCTTGCGTGCCTCCGCCTAGTGCTCAGCCGGCTTTGGGTCACGCGCGCGTCCGACGACCGTGCCGACGTCCTGCCTCCTATCTTCACGTCACACAGGCACGCCCGGCACCGCCGGCAGGCCGGAGTCTACCGGCGATGTGCGACCCGTTCATGTTGCGGCGCCTCTCACGGTCTGGCACCATCTCGATCATCTGGTTGTTGCGCCCAACACTTCAAGGCCAGAACGACTTTGACACCGGCCAATGTGCATGCAAAGACCGGAGAAGATAGTAATCAGATTAGTTTTCTCACTCATCATGGAAGATGACGTGAGGCCATCGCCCTTTCTTGATCCTTTGCTCCTAGTCCCGATCATTTGCTGGATCATTGTGGCTGAAAGTACTGTTCGCTGGTTTATTGTGAGAGAAAAACACTGCTGGATGGCTGCTGATTTGGTTGAACCATTGAAATGAACAGGGTGGAAGATGACGTGCGAGGCCGCCGCCGCCGCCACGACCGGATTAGAGGAGGTGCTGCGGTTAAAATACTGGATTCATCTTTTTTTTTCTTTTTTTATCTAATATATAATGATAGAGTGGGTAATTTTGTAGAAAATAAAATAGATCCGATGGTACATATCGCCAGAGCCTATAGATTTAATGGCTATATGTTTCTAATTAATGTGAGAATTTCTTGCATTTATCTTTTTTCCTAGCGCATCTAGTAAGAATTAGCGTAGCCGTTGGAGCCTCCCATTAGTAATAGTAAGATAAGCCCGCGCGCCTCCCCTCCCTGCATGCTCTCTCGTGCTCGCGCGCCGCGACCTCCATGCATCTAGAGACGAGGACGACGGCGCGGGCTTCGACGAGGTAGGTGGGAAAGGTTCTGGATCTGAGGCGCCCCTCCCCCTCCTCCCCTCCTCTGGATCTCGATCTGGTCCCTCCTCTTCCTCCCCCTCCTCCTCCTCCTCCTCCCCCTCTGGATCTAAGGTTTTGATGGCGGCTAGGGTTTGTGGCGAGTCAGATCTAAGCTACATGCAACAAATGATGTGAAATGTTTGCACGATTATCTGATGTTGTAGTAGTTTTTTTCTGAGATGTTTCAATAGTGTTTTTTCCTTGTTTGCAGCAGCATCCTCCCATGTTTCCCGACATTTCATTAGTATCGCTTCTGATGTTGCAAAAGTTTTTTCTTATTTGTTGCAGTAGTTTCTCCTCCTTGTTGCAGTAGCTTCTTCTCCTCTGTTGCATTGCAGTAGCTTCTTCTCCTCTGTTGCAGTAGCTTCTTCTCCTTTGTTGCAGTAGCTTCTTCTTCTTTGTTGCAGTACCTTTCTTCTCCTTGTTGCAGTAGCTTCTTCTTTTTTTTGTTGCATTAGTTTTTTTCGATGTTTCAATAGTTTTTTGTTTCACCAGTTTTTTTGTTTGTTTCATTAGGTGTTTTCCGATATTTCAATAGTTTTTTTTTCCGTTTGTTTCACCAGTTTCCTCCTATTTGTTTCATTAGGAGCCCTTCGTTGTTTGCAATAGCATATATTCCCCTTGCTGCAGCTGGGGTGAAGTATGGTGGTGAGCTGGTGGCGGGGCGGATGTGCTGGGGTCAGGGAGGTTATGGCGGGGGGCAAATCCGTGCACGCTGGGGTGCGGGTTTCTTCTCCGTGCGGGGCAGGGAGGGGGTTCGCGGGTTCCCGTGCGGTAGCGGGGCGGGGGTTCGCAGGTTCCCGTGCGTTAGCGGGGCGGGGGTCACTTTTTTCTTTTTTTTCGTTTTCATTTCCGTGCGGGGCGGGCGGGGCTGTTGCAGCGTCCGGCGCTAGCGCCTGGATCCAGACGTCCGGGCGCTAGCAGGACCCTTAAAATAATGGATTTATCTTTTCTTTTCTTTTCTTTTTTATCTAATATATAATGGCAGAGTGGGTAATTTTCTAGAAAATAAAATAGATCCGATGGTACATATCGCCAGAGCCTATAGATTTAATGGCTAGATGTTTAATATATAATGGTAATTTTCTAGAAAATAAAATAGATCCGATGGTACATATCGCCAGAGCCTATAGATTTAATGGCTAGATGTTTAATATATAATGGCAGAGTGGGTAATTTTCTAGAAAATAAAATAGATCCGATGGTACATATCGCCAGAGCATATAGATTTAATGGCTATATGTTTCTAATTAATGTGAGAATTTCTTGCATTTATCTTTTTTCCTAGCGCATCTAGTGAGAATTAACGTGGGGGCTTCGTTGGAGCCTCCAATTAGTAATAGTAAGATAAGATTGCATCCAAACAGGATGACTAATATGTGGGCTAATTATTTTTAGCGGAGTCTTCAACTAGTTGTTAGCCATCTAGCTAGTCTACCTCAGCTGATTTGAGCTAATTTTTAGTCCAATTAGTAAAACAGTCTTTGCTCATTCAAATAGCTAGTAGTTATTAAGGAGAAAAAAAAGGCTTAGCGTTAACCGAGAGTTTCATCAAGTAGTTTTGCAGAGTACTTATTATTAGCACAACAGAAGTGCCTTTTAATTTGTTCGTTCGTCACAGAAAAATTTCAGATCGGTTGGGACCAGACCACAGCGTCACGTCTTGACATTCATCGGTTCTCGTTTCCTAGCGATCTAAACTCTACAAAGGTGAACCGGTCGCCGCAATCCCAGCCCATCCACGTTAGCAAAAAAGATTTCAACCGTTTGATCGAACTTTTACCGTCCAGATTTGCTTCCACCGATCTGTAACTGTTGTTGTGCATGTGTTGGCTCTCGCCAAAATATCTGCTTCTGGAACCGTCTCTCATCCATCGCTCAAAACAAAAACGCGTCCTCTCTCCCTCCGTCTCCGTCGCAGCACAGCGGGCTGGCCCGCCCGAGGCCACCGCCGGCACCTCCGCCGCTCCCACCCCCGCCCCCTTCCTCTCCGTCTCGCTCTGGCCGTGGCGGCGCAGCGGGAGGGCCCCTGTGCAGCGGCAGCCGGGGCGGCGGCGCCACCAGTGTGCGCCGCTGTGCCACGGCCGGGCCTCCACGCTGTCCGCTATCCCCTCCTCCCCCACCTCTCTCGATCTCTCAATCTCTCTCTCCTGATGTGGTGGATCCCCGCCATGGCCGGCCTCCGGTGCGGCAGCACGCCGGCGTGGCCGGGCCCCTGTGGCGGCCGCTGCCCCACACCGTGCGCTCATCTCTCTCCCTCTTTCTCCATTCCCTCCTTCAATTGGGAATGCGTTCCTGAGCAGCCAGCCTAGCCACGGTAGCAAAAAAAGATTCGATCCTTTTGATGCAGTGCCATATTCATGGAAGCAAGGTCAGTTTCGCCCTAGATGTACTGTTCTCCCTCTTCCTCTTGCAATTCTACAGGGTTGCTGCTTATTTTTGGATGTTGTGTGGGCTGTGACGTCATCAGTTCAGTTGGATCTTGAGAGCAGGCAGGTATTATGGCATAGATCTGAGCGCATGACCATGTCAGTGATATTTGTTTTATTTCTTAGTGTCAGATAAAAATTGAGACCGTGTACACTGCGGTGCTGCTGGTTTTTGGAATATTGTTTGTATTTGGGTCATGTGCAGTGATGATTATATCTTCCTCTTTCTGTTATGTTTTTCATTTGAGGGAATGGGCCAGCGCTGTGACGATTGCATCGTAAATGTTTCATGCAATGACCATGGTCTATCTTTCAACAGATAAATCTCTGTCTTGTTTTACATCTCTTTACCATGTTGACAACTGAGGCAGTGATCATAACCAATGTTGATACCATTTTTGGCATCTCTTTCCACCTACTCCATGAAACCTGAGGCAATGGTAGATTAGTTGCTTTTGTTTTGTTGCATTTCCTTGTACCTGTCCTGTTTTGTGTAGTTTGGAGCCACCAATCACAATTGTTGTTTGTTGCCTGCTCAGTAACATTCTATGTGGCTAGAGTTAGTTCTTGATCATGAGATTTGAGCTTCTAATGCCATTGCCTGTGATGATTTCTTCCTTTGTCTAATCTGATCATTGCCTTCTGTTTTGCACTCTTACTTGTTCTGATCGTTATCTGTGATGATTCCCTGTGACATCAGATTATATACTGTGCATTCTCAGCGCATGGCCTATTTCCAGGGATTTGTGTTTGACCACTTTTGGTTCTCCTGTTTATTTGAGTTTGGAGTACAATTTTTATGTGCACTGGTATTTTTTTTCAACTCGAGTCATATGGCTGCAAAACTGAATAAGAGATATCACAGAGGTCTGTACCCTATTCGCGATTTTGTATGCTGCTGCCTTGACCATCTTAATATTTGATTTGATGTTTCCATTTCTTCAAAGGTTATACAGGCCATTTTGTGCCCTGCCAAAGCCACCTCAATATCAAGGTACTCTGATCCCTGCTATTTCTTCAACCATTCTTTTTTCTTTGCAACTAGGTACGTACCTTATGTGCCTGTTAAGAATTTGGTTCTTGGTTTCATTGCAGAATGTAGTTCAATTCTAAACACAGGGGATTATGGCTACGACTTGAGAATATGCAATCATTTTCCAACTATGAGGTTAATCTTCTGTAACCATGTAACTCCTACCAATTAAATAAATAGAGGTAAAACGATTCAGGGTATTTATTGCTTCTGCTCATTATTCAAGTCAGTAATATTTCACATTTTCCTTATCCAATTGTGTGCTCAGTGTTCAGTGATGCCTTCACGAAAAAAGGTTACAGTGCATTAAAATATTACTATTTGTTCTTTATGTTCTCAGTAGGAACAAATAGAATTACTTCAGTTGTTTTTAATATACTCTAGACTTCTCATGGCCTTCGTAGACCATAGGCTACAGAGGTAGTATTCAATCTTCTTTCAGTTATGATGGATGTCTAATCATGTCCTTCTTAGTCATTACATCACACAAAAGGATTTAAATTGATATTTCCTTGTGCAGGTTAGGTCCTATGATGCTACTTAGGCAACACAGAAAGAAATAAGGCTACAAGGCCTCAGGGAATAACTGTTTTCTGTTTATTATTCAGGTTACTACTACTTCAAGTTTTACATGCATGAAACTGAACTTATGCGTCCAAAAATTAATCCTGCATCAAATTAAACTATCTTCGAAGGTGTCTCTTCCACCAATTACTGCTAAAATTAATTGTGCTTTCTTTTTGTCATTCATCTTAGTGCCATCATGATCATATAGATTAAATATATTCATGTAGCTAGCTGTCCCTTAGTATTTACTTGCCATGTTGCTGTGGGATTGGAGCTTCAATTTACAGTTCGCATTCCTCTATATATATGGTGCCCGATCAGTATATGTAGTGGCCGATCAGTATATGTAGCTGAATGATTTTGCCTTTTGGAATGATCTGGTATTTATGTGCTTCCATGACTGTATGCTAAGAAAAATGCCTCCATGATTTTCTGCCATGACAAAACTATTTATCTAAGCAGATGATATTTCATCCATTTTAAATTGAATTGCAAATGGCTACTATGATGTTGATAATATAAATTTTGAAACTACGTTGCCGTCCTTTGTTGCTTTAGGTTCCCGTTTTCAGAATGAGGTAGATAGTAGATGGTTTTCCATAAAGGCGTGTACTGGATTAGTATACCTGATCATATTGCCAGTGGGGATATTTTCAGTGTAAGGTCCCTTAAGATTCAATCGGACTGGTCAGTCTAACATAGTGACATTGTCCTGCAAATTTTTGCCACATCTTACATCAATGCTAACATAAGTATGCTCCTTTCGACCATGTGCAGAAACTATGGAAAGAAGCCACGCAATTTAGGTTCCAATCAGCCATTGTACAAGTAAGTGTTGATTTTCCACTCATCTTGTTAGTGCATTCCAGGCAGTTGAGATTACTATTTTTTATAACCTAGCTAATTTAGTGTAAATCATGACCAAATATCAATTATAACCTACCTAATTTAGTGTAAATCATGACCAAATACCCATTATGGAACAACTTCTAATATGTATATGGGCCCCTGTTTTGTATCAACTTCTCACGGACCTAGCAAAGGATGTAATGTGCGAACAAATTTTAGACCTCACAGGTATTTCCTTAATACTCATCACCTAGACAATGTTGCTTAATTCTCCAATTTTTTTCTGCTTTCACACAGGTTACTCGGCCAGTTTTTGATAAAGAGTATTACCATATTTTGGTGGTGCTATGATATCCTGTCTGGATTACTCGAGCAGTTTGTGATATAAAAAAGAATTACCATATTTTGGTGGTGCTATGATACCTTAACCGGAAAGATGAAGCCATCCATGAGTTCTGATAAAGACCATCTGGCTTCCAGATCCATGTACAGATCTCCAATGGTGTCTGCTATGTATATATATACAGTTAAATTAACAACATTTTCTTACTGCTATTTCTGCTGTATATTGACTGTTTATAGCTGCAAATATTTTCCACCCTGTTTTGTGCAGTACAGAAAACTTTGTGTTTCATTTGTTCACCATAAACTGAAATGTGGCAGAGCTAGATCAGATCTGACATTTAAATTTGGTGTCAACTTTTCCGGTTTGTAATTTCGTGTCAACTTTTCAGGTTTGCCTTCCTAGGTCATATGATCTGGATATCAAGAAATTAGAAACTACCTGCTACACTCTAGCAACATGAAAAAGGTCAGCCCTCACGTTTTTTAGATGCTTTGAATTTGTGCCTCCGAATGACGGTGACAAATTATTGTTATATGCTATATAACATTTCTATTTGAAGATATATTTTGGCCACTACCCGCTAACAAAATGTATACTATGACTTCTCCTTTTCCTGAGTTTTTGTTCTAATGTTTATATACAGAATGCTGAAAGTACTACAACTTCAGGGGTACGAAAATGGCGTGCAGTGACAAAAACAAAAATGGTGTACAGTGACAAAAACATGGATTGCCTTACTTGATGTCTTCCAGTAAATATTTCTATTAGGCGTTAAGCTTGATTGCTTCTTGCCTTCATCATCTCCACATTAAGCTTAAAAAGCAAGTTACAGAGTGCACAATCATGTGATGTAATGCAGTGGCATAGGTAGTATAGTCTAAACCTGATTCCTGACGGAGGTAAAAAAATAGGGATGAAAGTCCAGTTACATATTTGCAACCACCCATCTATATATTTTTTTATGGTCATGAGCTTGTGCCATTAACATTTTTGCCCAACCCACTAATTAGTGCTTGGTGAAGGCTCAGAAAATAATTAGCGATTCCATTGTCTTCCATCAGTTTTCTACATTAGTTAGCTGTTATATTCACTACTGCATTCTTCAATTAGATGTGAGCTATGTACAATTATATAGATGAGGTTCAGTCTGTTCCTGGATTTCAGTTTTATAGCATACAAAACCTATTGGTTCTAAAGGAAACAGACCTGATTAGTTTTCTCCTGTTTTGTGTATGGGGGGTGGGGTGACGGGAATTAGGCAATATCTGTTGTGACCAGCTTCCAGTGACCATCAAGTGCATCCAACAGTGTAGTCTCCCGACCAGACATCAGTACAATATATCCCCAAGTATATACTATATGCATACTGTAAATACAGACCAACTATCATCTCTACCCTGTGTACATGACCTTCACATGTTGTACCAGACCATGGACCAACAGCATGGCCAGTGTATGACTCAAGCTCTATGTTTGCACCAGGCTGTAAATATATATCGGTCAAGGCATGTTACCCATGCAAATAACCGCGTTCATGACATGTATATATCTTAGCCCAAGAAATCTCGACAGAGTCCTTACCCATCCCGCGCAGGGGCACGCGTTTGCCACTAGTCGAATATGAGTCGTAGACATCTGCGCCGGCCGTGGTCCTCCATTATTGCCTGTAGTGTATAGTTGTATCGTCCGTAGCCTTTGCCCGTACACGTTTGCTTTTGGCACAACATCCATGGTCTATGGACCGGACAGTGCGAGCCGGACACCGTCCGTACCCATCACGCACGCGCCAGTGCAAGCCAGGATGGGCCGATGGGTTTCGTTCGGCCCATGCTTGGGTTTCATGCTTGATGCCGACTCTGAGTCTGACTGTAGGAGGCATTTAGTGGCAGTGTATGTGTATGTGTACCATTTGATTTTGTAACTTTCCCCCCATCTGCTTCGGCTTCGAGTGGGTGTTGGAAATCATGGAAGCAAACGACAAAAGCGAACCAAGTGGGTAATGCATGATGGCACCAGGCACATAGGGCGATGGACGGAAATTGGGCCAGGTTTAGATGGCAATTTTTTTTAAAAAACACTGTAGCACTTTCATATGTATTTGACAAACTTTGTCTAATCATGGATTAACTAGGCTCAAAAGATTAGTCTCGATATTTACAGACAAAACTGTGCAATTAGTTAGTTTTTTACCTACATTTAATACTTCATACATATGCCGGCATATAACGGGAAATCTTAAAAACTTTTTGAATTTTAGATGGATCTAGACATGGCCTTGGAATGGGAATAGGAGGACCGGCATGCATGCGCATGCATGCCTCTCTGGTCTCCATCCTCTGCAGTGCGGTGCTTGATGGGCAGGGAAGGTAGGGGTCAGCCCAGCAGCAGATATGGGCTGTGTTTACTTCCTCAAAAAAAAAAAGGTATTGTGCAAACAAAAGATTCCCCGTCACATCAAACTTGCGATACATGCATGGAGTACTAAATGTAGATGAAATAAAAAACTAATTGTACAGCTTGGTTATACTTTGCGAGACGAACGTTTTGAACCTAATTAGGCAACGGTTGGACACTATTTGCTAAATAAAACCAAAACGTGCTACAGTACTTTTTTACACCTTTTTACACTTTTTACACAACTAAACACAGCCATGGCCGTAAACTCTGCGGTCCGCACGCACAGCTGCTGTCTGTTGCATGCGTATCGTGGGGGAAGGAGCGAGCGTGACCACCTGCCACTTGCATTGCAACAACAGTGCTGCGTCCTGCACCCCACCAGGCAGCGACCAGGACGTTGTGGTCTGGGCTATAGCTAGGGATGAAAACGGTACGGATATTTTCTAATCGTATTCGAGACCAAATCCGTTTAGAGGGGTTTTAATCCGTCCGTATCCGAGTCCGGATATTTAACATCCGATACCGTATTCGTATCTGAATATTTAAATCACATATTTATGATGTCGATATCCAATCGTATCATATCCGGTATTTTTTATACAATCCGTATTCGAATCCGAATCTGGATATAAATATAAAAACAAATACGATATCAGTGATATCCGTCCGTATCCGATCCGTTTTCATCCTAGCTATAGCCACTGGCCCAACTGCCGAGTGGGGGGGGGGGGGCTGCATGATGGCATCCGTGCCGTGCCGTCGACGAGGCGCGCGCCCACCAGTGATAGCTGCTTGATGTCGCAGCACACAGTAGAATCGATGACCATGATTAGGGGCTGTTTAGTTGGTAAAATTTTTGGCGAAACGCTACTGTAGCAGTTTCGTTTTTATTTAGTAAATATTGTCCAATCATGGTCTAATTAGGCTTAAAAGATTTGTCTCGTCCATTTCGTCTAAACTGTGTAATTAGTTTTATTTTTTTATCTATATTTAATGCTTCATGTATGTGTTTAAAGATTCGATGTGATGGGAAATCTAAAAATTTTGGCAAAATTTTTAGCATCTAAACGGTGCCTTATTCTGAGTTCTGACCAAGCTGCTGTATTGGAATACTAGTAGGGCAGCTTAATTAATTGGCTGATCCGAGACGTCGTCAGGATAGTCAATATTTGTTCGTCCCAATATTTGTGCAAATTTATAGCTTGAATAAAACTCCCCTGCTATGACGGAGGGTGTACATGCCCTCATACATTTATTCCAGCGGGTGAGAATGCTTATCCAAGTTGATGTCTCGGCCTTGTTTAGATCCAAAAACTTTTCATCCAAAACTATCATATCAAATCTTGCGGCACATGCATAGAGTATTAAATATAGATGAAATAAAAAATTAATTGCACAGTTTGCGTGTAAATCGAGAGACGAACGCTTTGAACCTAATTAGTCTATGATTTGACACTAAAGTGCTACAATAACAAATGTGCTAATGACGGATTAATTAGTCTTAATAAATTCGTCTTGCGGTTTCTAGGCAAGCTATGTAATTAGCTTTTTATTAGTATTTGAAAACCCCTTCTGACATCGCACAGAACATTCGATGTGACATTTTCACCGAAAACTTTTCGCATCTATACAAGGCCCTAGTATATTGACTGATGAGGATGTGTGTGTGCGCGTTTAAAAGGCCAACAACACCACATCCCAACTTTCAGATCTTTGACAATCTTTAGATTCGTCGTCTTGGACACGACGATTATGACATGGCACTCTCTAACAGCTACTCAACTTTACGTCTTTTCTAATAACCAAAAGAACTAACTTTTATTTCCATAACAGAGAAATAATCAGACCACACTTATTATACCAAAGTTAAACACTCAAAAATTCAAACGACCAAATAATTGAAAGTTCGCAAAGCAATCCTAACACACGAAATGCCATTCATGAGAGGCAAGAAAATAGCATCGTTGCAAACTCCAAGAAAGCAAACACAGAGGATAGGGGGGCCTAGCGGCATCACTGCACAGCAACTGACTCGAAAAGTAGAGCTAACGGATTTCTCTCACGGCAATGCTAGCGCCTGGACGTCCAGACACACACGCATCCGGACGTCTATGCCTGCACTCCGTTTTATGTGCCCACGTGGAGGCTTGCGCCCGTCCGAACGTCGCCCGTGCCTCCTAGCCCCACACGGAGATTGCTCGCGATCCCTCTACTTCACCCGCCTGGGCGCCTGCTGCGGCACGTGGGTCCCCATAAGCAACACCCGATCTACTTTTAAAATAACCAGATAAAATATTTGCAACATACATTTGAAGGCAAATGAAACACTTGAAAGATGCGTCTGAAACACTTGCAAAAACACCTGAAAACACTTGAAAAGCCATTGCAAAAGCATGTGCAACATCCAGATAAAACAATTGCAACATATGTGTGAAACATATGCAACATCCAAATAAACACAATTATAACATACGTCTGAAAAAATAGATGAAACATTTGGAATATATGTGTATAACCATTGCAACATATGCAACATCCCGATCTACTTTTTGCAACATAAACATGAAACACTTGCAACATGCATATGAAACCCTTAAAACACTTGAAACATACGCTTGCAACATGTCTGGCGCGATACTATAGTGGACGGCGACCACCATGTCTAGCAAGGCTCGAGGCGGTCGCGAAATACGACATGGCCGTGGCGCCCTTGCCATCTCTAGCCATAGGAGTAGGTGATAAGGAGGACTCCAACACCGTTGCCGGCGATGAGGCGGTGGATGTGCAGGAGAGGGAGCTTGAACTGGTACCTGAAGTGGAAGCAATCCGAGGATATGAGCAACACCACGAGCTTTGTGGATCTTGGAGAGCGGCCGCGTGGCAGTGGACACCGCATCACGACCGTAAGGGATGAGAGGAGCAAGATGAAGGTCGTGGCGGTTGCGAGGGCCACCGTGAGGAGGAGCAGGAGGGGCAAAAGGCTGGGTTTGCGGCCATGGAGGAGGAGAGGATAGTGGCGGTAGGCCATGGCGAGTCGCCAGGGGTCTGGACCTCAATTGAACGTTGGGGTGCGGCCATAGAGGAGGAGAGCGGAACGTGCGTGCGACTTGCGGCTAGCAACTTGCAGAGTGGGGTATCTTTTTTGGAGGCAGCATGGGAGTATCAGATATTTATGAATACATGAACGACGTGAAGCCATGTAGCGTCCGGTGTCCAGACGCCCTAATCATAGCATTACCATTTCTCTAAACAGGACCTACAAAAAAGTTGTTGACCCTATTAGTACCAAAAACTTATTTTCCTTACCAAAAATTGACATCAGGAAGAATATGTAAGGCTCGACAGTTAAAGAGTATATATATACAAGTGTTATTCTACACCTTAGGTGTAGAATACTATTCTACACCAAACTGTTATACTGAACAGAACTCAATATCGTTCAGTATTCGCGTTTTAATATTGTTCAGTATTTCGTGGTCCTAGGTGTAGTACTGAATGATACTGAACACCGTTCAGTACTACTCAGTATTTTTTCTACTCAGTTTTGGCCTGCGGTGTAGAATAATATTCTACGCCTCGGGTGTATATATATATATATATATATATATATATATATATATATATATATATATATATATATATATATATATATATATATATATATATATATATATATATATATATATATATATATATATATTACCCTACAGCTGACTACAAAATAGCTTATTCTGTAGCCACTTTGAGTTACGATAATTGCTATGCTAATTTATGAGATTATAGTAACTCCTTACTATGTGATTTACTATAACATTATGGTAAATATCCCCATGTGGTATAATAATTCAACTATCATAAATATATACTGACATTGTCGTAAATTAGTATATAAAATTATCGTAAATGGAGGTGGCTATAGAATAACTTATTCTGTAGCTAGCTATAGAGTGCCAAAAAACAATAAAGATTAAACCTTACCATTTACTATTATGTATCGTCAGGTCTCCTCTTACTTATTACATACTACTCCATCTGTCCCTAAATATCTGTCGTTTTCACTTTCCGAGAAACAACTTTGACTAAATATATATTAAAAAATATTAATATTTATGGTACATAATTAGTATCATTTGAAAGATCTTTGAATCTAGTTTTTTAATAAATTTATTTAGAGATACAAATGTTACACGTATTTTCTACAAATCGAGTCAAACTTGTGGCACGTACACCGATGGCTACAATTATTTAGGGATGGAGGGAGCACTATAGTATTCTTTTTGTTTTTCCGTTAATCTCTTACAGTAGTTTTTAGAGCCTTTTGAATGAACGTGGAAACTACTTTTAACATCGCTGTACTTGTATGTATATAATTGAAAGACGTCAATTTTTTTCACAATATTCCGTGTGAAGGATTTGAACTACAACCTTGAAGTTTATGTTTTTTCTGCCTTGTGGAGCAATGTTTCCTCGTTAGTACCAGCAAACATCGATGTTTAAGCCGGAGGGCACATAGACTATTTCTCTTGGGACTCAAAGCACGCGCTCTCTCTCTCTCATAAATCAGAACGAACTGGAAGCCCAGAGCGAGATTTCCTCCATTTTATTCGAAATATATCCCAAATCAAAATTGTTAATGAAACAATTGGTCATTCAGTTGTTAGTGTTCCGGGCGGGTAAGCTGGTAGATCAGTCGACGATGTGGTGTGGACCTAACGTTTTCCAATCCCATCTGGACAACGCGTGGCCACTGCCCGCTGGTCCAGTCCTCAACACCAGCACGCACGCAGAGCAGACACCCCCCCATTGGGCATTGGCACATCACGCCATCGCCATCATGCGAGAGGATCGGAATCGGAATGATCAGTCCCGTGGGGTCCGTGCCAGGAACGGCGAAAAGGCGATTTGGAAAGCCGAAAGCTACGCGAGATTCGTCCGTGCGTACACGTACCACTACCATCCATCCATCAATCAATCAATGGAAAGACCGGTCCACGCGGATCGTGAGCGAGCGACACAGCGAGAAGAAAAGCTGGCCCGGAGTCGGCGTGCCTTGCTGCTCCGAACGACGGAATCGGACCCGCCACCCGCACCCAGGGCCCAGGAGCAAAGCTTTCCGCGGCCAGAGCAAATCACATGCGCCCCCGCGAGGCTACAAGAAAAATCACATGTCAAAGCTTGCATAAGTGGCTGTGCTGTGTTTGCATAAGTGTATAACCCCTGGCGTACAACTTTTTTTGCGTACGACTTTGCATCCAGAAGCAGAGAAGCTAGGACAGCATCCGTTCTAAAATATAATACTAGATTCGCTTTAGGTCAAACTGTTTCAAACGTACTAAGGGCCTGCTTGTGCTTGGTTCACTACCAAATTTTGTCATGCTAAAGATTTGGCAACCAAAAGTTGGGTAAAAAAATTGTCATAGACTTGGCAAGCCTGATATGAGAGGCTGGCAAATTTTGGATGCAAATCAAATACTAGCAAAAATCATGGCCTACCAAATCTTTAGCTTGGTAAATTTTGGAAGTGAACCAAGCAGACCCTAAATTTGTAAAAAAAAATTATCAACATTTATAATTTCAAATAAGTATATTACAAAAAAAATTAAATATAATTTGGTAATTTTTAATTTTTAATTTGGTAATTTTTATAGTATTCCTAAAGCAAATAGGGCTTGCTTTCTTAAAGCAAGCACTTATTTAATTTGGTAATTTTTAGGCAGAGGAGAAACGTAAGAACAAGGCAAACGATCAATGGATTATATTTAATTTTTCGCCTAGCCCGGAAACAGTGATGGGCCACCAAAGAGCATGGACCATATCAACTTTTACTCTACTTCATTCGTCACCAAAACTGCAAAACAATAATATAACTTTAGCATAGTTCTAAATCGGACTATACCAAGTTCTACCAAATCTAAAAAACTATAAAAATTACCAAATTAAATAAGTGCTTGCTTTAGGAATTATAAATGGATTATATTTAATTTTTTCCTCTGCCTAAAGAAACATTTAGGCAGAGGAGAAACGCAAGAATCTTAAAAGGAATTTTAGGAGAAAATAGTGCTTGCTTTCTCAACCTTATTATTGTATTCCACTCAAATCCATTGATCGTTTGCCTTGTTCCTTGTGGTTAAGAATTTTTCCATGAGGTCTAAGTGGATTGTTTTTTAGTTTTTCTAAGGAATTGAAGGGAAAGAAAAGTTTCCTTTAGCATTCATACGAGCAATTCCTACAAAGCAAAGGCTGCTATAGGAATCTGGTCCATAGGAATTTGAATCCTTTGTTCTTTATCGATTGACAGGACGATCTCACTATTTTACTGTTGTGCTAGCTTCATGTTTGATAAGTGGGGGCTAAATTTTAGTCCATCCCTTTTCCATTAGCCCCTCCAAGGAGGGCTAAAAGTGGTCCTGTGGGGCAAAAGATGTATATTACCCCCTATGTATGGCTATGTATGGGTATTAATTAGGAGCAAATGAGTCCTGGTAGGGTAAATGGCTAATCTTTAGCCCCAGATCCAAACAACCCTATGGGCTAAACTTTAGCTACTGCCTATGGATCCAAACAGGCTTAAAAATCCAAAATAACCTATAGTTTGAGACAGAGGGTTGTGTACTTTTTTAGGCGGCATTTTTCAAACTAGCCGAGGTATAAGAGGCGTGCTTGGGTGACGAAAGAAAGTTTCTTTAGAAAGCAACCAAAAAGTAAGGCAATCATCTAGCATTGTCCATTCGACCAGCTCTTTAATGTCTAGACTAGACTAGTCATGTTCGCTTGAACTTATCAGCCATACTGTTTCAGCGAAATAACAATGTTTTTCTCTCACAACAAATCAGCATTAGCCATTTTCCAGCCAACCAAACAGGGCCTAGATCTGAGATCTCTTCTTCCGTGGTAGAGTACTGTACTACTGTTGGAGTAGCTCTCTTGTTTGATCCAATCCAAGTATGCTTTCAACGGGATTTGTCGTCCAAACGCGGAGGCAGGAAGAGCATTTGCTGGGTGTCCCACGTACAGAGTATGTCGCGCAGGGCATTTTCTTCCATGTCCCTCTCAAACTTCTCAACTTGCTATGGTCCAAGCAAAGCAGGGAAATACAGTAATACTATAGGAGCAGCACACACCGATGTGGGCCTCAGATTGATCATGTGTCCAATATCTTGTACACTCGTGACATTGCTTTGCAAAGTGTACGGATTGGCACATGATATTTTTTGAAGGTACTACAGTGTATTTTGTCCACCTAGCTTGCCATGCCTAGTTGGTTGGAATAGTAGAGTAGTGTTTATTTAAGAGTAAAGTGCATACCTGGTCCTTCAACTTGTCTGCATGTGTCAAGCCGGTCCATGAACTTTTAAAGTGTGCCAACTGGATGCTAATTCGCTGTTTGGGTCTCAATTAAGTCCACAACGGGCTTTGGCAGGTGTTGGTATTTATTAACGCAAATAGAATATGAAGGATTCCGCAAGCACACAGAATACCATTGTAGTATTTTACTGGGAGTATTTCAGGTATCGTTATTTATATTTTACCATAGGAAAACAATAGAGTAAAGATTTATTGAGTAATGGCAAAGGAGTAACCATTAACATACCATCATAGCTAGAGCAGGGGATAAATGTGATGATAGGAGTTAAGCATAATGACACTCAGGGTATAGGTCACTAAGGTAATGTAAACTAGTTAACTCGGGTGAGATAGATTCCTATGTCATTCTTATTACATGGTTAAAGTATATATGTATCCAACTAAGCTAAGACTAACACTACTCTTGTGTACTTGGGACGTCACTTAGACGGTAGAGCATCCACAATGGATAACTCTACCGACGTGACTATGGTCCTACAATTTAAGAACCTGCTCAATTCGGAGTGGACTACAAAGGATAGACAGGGCTGTCACCTCCCGCTGCTACCACCCAACCAGAGAACATGATGCACTCATAGGTAAAGCATTGTATAAGCACCATGCTTACATGATGCTCGGCTACTTATCCCAATCGATAAACTATAGCAAGCTAAGCGCTATATGAACCCGCACACAAAAGTATTGATAAACTTAACTAAGCAAGATATATATATTCAAAGTAAGCATAGCCATGTAGATAAGAATATGATAAATTGAGAACAAGTCTTATAAGATGAAGAAGTGAAGATACAAGGTTTTGTCAAGCCTCTAAGATTAGATCCGGAACTTGATCCTCGCTTCCGAATTACTAATCTACTATATTGGAGAGTTTAGACCAAATCCTCCTAGTGTACCCTGATCTCTAAATGAGAGATATGAATTAGGGTTTCAGGGATGCCTCTGCCTCAGGAGGTACAAGGCTACTTATATAGGCCGGTGGAATGAATCAGAGACCTCGGATCAAACCGACTTCAATCAAAGGTGGAGATGCAAACCCTAAGGCGGTGGAGAACCGACGTGCGAAGGTGGTGGCTGACAGGGGGACCCATAGGTCGGCCGACCTGGGGTAGGGTCGGCATACCTACCCCTATGGCAGGTGGGCCCCACCTTCGGTGGCACACCTTCTCGTGTCTTCTAGATTCTTCTCAACTTGGTTTTGATGCGGAATTAATATCTCTTGATTTTGGGCTTCAAATATAGCAAATAATATATCCATTTCGATCATCTCGGTGAGCTCTTCATAATGGTGCACTCCAATTCATCATTTGAGATACTTTTATTTGTTGAAAAATTAAATATCCTGCAAAACAAGTGAGAGCACCAAAATTCGTGGAACTCATTAGTTTAAACTCTTATACCTATGTTTGGTAATGTAATTAAGCATATATGCAGGTAATGTTGATGGTTTATAATTGACGTTAGTGACCGTCAACAGCAGGCTATTCCGGATGATGTGGCATGTACAGCGTGGCTGTTGACTGCTTTGACGATGAATCCATCTCGCATTTATGCAAACAAAACCCTCCCTCACTCTGTTCTTCCCCTTCTTATTCCCCTACTGTTTGGTCGTCAGGCGGAGCGTTCGCGTCACTGGCGATCGACTGAAATCGAAGCATGGCGGTGTTGGAGGACGACGCAAAGGCCTGAAAGGAGAATAGGTGGAGACATTTCGTGGGGCGACGGAGCCCCATGGCGGCACGATTGCGGCGCAAAGGGGAACCAGCGCCGATTTATGGTGAGTGCTATTCTTTAGACTCGTAGGCATCTAGTAATCGTACTTGGTTTTCATGATTGCATTGGGGATTTGGGTTAGGGTATTGGAGGACTGGTTGTTAATTAGGTCGTTTGTTGTTCGTTTTGGTTAGGGTTTTGGCTGATGGTTTACTAGTGCAATTTTTTGTCGTAATTGTAGATGAAGGTGGGCACGAGTTCATTGTTGAGGTTCATCATGGGGGATTCCTTGTTGGTCATGGTAGTCTAAAAACTTATTTGGATGAGGGTCAACTGGTTTGATCATTTAGAGGTAGATACTTGGTCACCTTTGTGGTTTGATGATTTTGTTGAGCAGTTAGGGTACTAGAAGACCCCAAGCTTGAAGATTTACTAGCTATTACTAGAGCAGACCATACAAGAAGGGCTTAGAATCATTAAATCAGATAGAGATACCAATGTTATGTCATCTTTGGTGCACAAGATCAAGAATTTTGTGGTTTATTTCGATCATGAGGACATAATTCGTGGAGTTTGGGATGATATAGTGGACAATGCTGTTACTGATCTGCCAAAGGTGTTGAGCCCAGTTAAAGTGACATATGTGGAGAAGAAGGCAGGTGAAAAGCTCCATGTTTTCTACACTAACTTGGGAAAACAGAAGGTTCAGCAATGTACAGATGGGGATGAGGAAAGTGGTTCAGATGACAATGGTGCAGAGGATGATGATTTTGTTGACACTGACTATGAGATGGAAGATGGAGATGCTGACCTATTTGAGAACTATGAAGATGAGCATGTTCAGCTAAAGGACAACAAGAAACCTAAAGGAAGTGCATTAAAGGCTTTTAATGTGAGCAGACCAGATCTGGACTCAGATGATGTAGAGACTGATGATGAGGGGTTAGAACTTCCAGAATCAGATGGTGAGGGTACTTCTCAGTTAAGGTCCACTTCATTCAGAGAGGAGGACATGAGCAATCCCACATTTTTTGTAGGGCTTGTCTTTCCTACTATTGAGAAGCTTAGAGAAGCAATTGGTGAGTACAGTGTAAGGAATAGGGCTGAGATCAAGATGCCAAGGAATGATAGGATCAGGGTCAGAGCTCACTGTGCTAAAGGTTGTCCATGGAACCTATATGCTTCCTTTGACTCTAGGATGAAATCATTTGTTGTGAAGACTTACTATGGAGGCCACACTTGCCAAAAAGAGTGGAGTGTCAGGAAGTGCAGTGCCAAATGGATAGCTTCTAAGTACCTAGATGCTTTCAGAGCCCATGACAAGATGAGTATCAGCAGTCTAGGGAAAACTATACAAAAGGACTAGAATTTGACTCCTTCTAGAAGCAAGTTGGCCAGAGCAAGAAGATTGATTATGAGAGAAATTCATGGTGATGAGGTGATGCAATTCAATTCTCTTTGGAGAAAATTTCCTATTTGACCTCAAAAATAATGCTCCTTTCCTTTTTGACATCGAAACTGAAAAATCTTTCCTATATGTCCTAAACTCGAGTTTTCCTTTCCTATTTGACACTTCCATCAGATCTGTGAGCCAACACCATGAGTTGTCCAACTGGGGCAATGCGAAAAGACCGTAATGCCCTTCAGTAGAGAAAAACGAAGTTGAGTCGCGGCCGTTCATCTCGTCCGAGTCACGTCGTGCAGGCCATCTCCCATCTCCTTCCTCTCTCGTTTCCCTCCCCTAACCCTAGATCGAGGGTGGTGCAGGCATGGAGGCGGATGGCGACGCAGATTCAGTGGAAGGCGGCACGGCTTCGGGGGAGGGTGGCGCGACTCTGGCTGATGGCGTCGAGGCCACGGAGTAGGTCGGCACGGCCACGGCGGCCGCCCGCGCGCACAAGCAGGCAGCCCACGGGCCCAAGCAGGTGGCGCACACGCCCAAGCAGCTGGCCCGCGAGGCCATAGAGGTGCAGCGCGGTGCGGCCACTAAGCCGGTCCGCGCGGCCACGGAGGTGCAGCACGCCGCGGCCACCAAGCCGGCCCGCGCGGCCACGGGCGCTGCCCGAGCCATCTCGGCGGAGGGTGCCGCGGTCACGGACACGGCCTGCACGGCCTCAGGGGCGACCGACGGTAGCACCACAGCCTCAGGCCAGGCAGCCAGCGTGGCCCAGGCGTGCGCAAGAA
Source organism: Saccharum hybrid cultivar R570 (assembly GCA_038087645.1). Classification (NCBI taxonomy): domain Eukaryota; kingdom Viridiplantae; phylum Streptophyta; class Magnoliopsida; order Poales; family Poaceae; genus Saccharum; species Saccharum hybrid cultivar. The sequence goes on from JAQSUU010000541.1 coordinate 2,270,349, forward strand.
GAGGCAGCGCGGCTAGGAACAGAGAAGGCGCTGCAGTGTGAGTAACATGTTCTTGTCTCCATGTCCTCCGATGGCGCTCTCTTTTTCTCTGCCTTTGTCAGCCTAGGGACACTCTAGAGAAGCATCTCCCAGTGTGAGTAACTAGTTCGATTGGACATGTAGGTTATAGTCGTACTGGTTTCTCATGTGGAACCATAGAAGGAATTCAATCACTACTAATTGGTATGATATAATGGTTATGTTGTGTATCATTCCAACATATAGCACTTTTTTTCTTTGAACATGCAGGAGAGTAGAGTGTCATTTTATTAAAGAAGGAATAAAAATATGAAAGCAACATGCCCACACATACTAGTTAATTAGAAAAATCATGCCACAGGTAGAAGATAGGTGAGCAATAATACAATCTAAACCAGGGAGGGAAACCACGCTTGTCCCACAACCAAGTTCCTGAGATCCCTAGCCCAGCAGCACACCACACGGTACTTTCTTCGGTTACCGTCCTGACCACCATATTCACAGATGGTGAGGCCATAACATATGGCATTTCAGAAAGCCTATAATTTCAACCTTTTACAAAGAAAACATGTTTGCTTGACAGAAGCAGAATGTGCGTGCTACTAAATTTAATATATATGACTTCGCAAAATTTACATTTTAGCTTTGCAATAGGCAACCAGCAAATGCTACGAGTGCACCAAACTACAAGCACTGTGACAGTTGTAATTATAACTGAATTACAACCCTACTGCATTATCTCATGGAACTGCAATCTACATGTATGTTACCAAGCTGTAACAAAGACACTGGTGCGTTTAATCACATATGGCACTCTGTTTTATGTGAGGTGTGCTATGGCCAAAACGAAGTGTCAAAACTAAGTAATTACCATCAAAACAACAATGGTTGTGGTAGTGGTGAATATCGTTTTTCCATGTCCTTCAGGAAGTTCATGCACAGACTATAGAGCAAGTGCAAAAGCCATGGCCCCTCTAAGACATGTTTGCCAAAAAAGATAGCAATGAGATTCATAGTGTCAGTTTACAGTACAAAAAATTACCATTTGTTTTTCTATATACTTCATCACACCTATTTTTGTGGTATAGAAAGTTCACCATAGGATATGAGAATTTTGATGCATTATTACTGCACACATATTTTTGTTTTCCTATATACTTCATCACACATATCTTGAAGGAATACTTATTGTATTATACATCTCGTTGTTACTGTGCTCTCACAGGATGGATTCAGATACTAATTTTCTCTTGAAAATTCATTTGCTTGGGAATCATAAAAAGGCTAGAAAAGATTGCAAATGTTTTAGTTTTGAGATGGTTGTGGACTCTGATCTATCGAATTATAAGGATTTCATTGACTCTGTTACAAATAAGTACCCTCCAGGCTACTTAGAAGTTGTATATGTCTAGTACTATGATAATGTTCTTAGGAATTTTCTAGAAGTAAAATCAGACCAGGATTTGATATCTATGTTTGATGTACACAGTAAGGAGAAAGTTGTAGAGATGTTTGTCACTTATTGTGATCCCTAAGAGAAATTTGAGCCTATCACTGAATGAGAGTTTGATGTTGAAGAGTAGCCTGAAAACAATACAGAGGAGGATGACGATGAACTTGGTTGATCAAACATGTTCTTGCAGACAATGGCAAGTCTCTGGCATTCCTTACAAACATGCACTTGCATTCATTACAACACTACCTAATGCACCTATTGATAAATATGTTGACTTCTACTACTCCATTGATAAATTTAGAGCAGCCTATAGTGCATTAATCCCTGCTATTCCTAACAAGACACAGTGGCCTAAATCTACCCATGGCTTCTTCATGTATGGACCACTACTCATGTCTGTAGCTAGTAGGCATAAAACTGAGAGATACAAAGGCCGCAGTGACAAGAAGGGTAAAAAGGGCAACACCAATGTCCTATCTGTAGGGAATATGGGCATCACTGGCAGAACTGTAGGAAGGGCAGCAAAGAAGACATTGAAGCAATGAAAACTCTTAGGTATGCTTGATTCTTCTATGCACATTTTTTATTAGATCAAATTATTTAGAGTCTCGATTATTTACTGCCTATTTGCTTATGTAGAGGGACACCAAAAAAGAGGAAGAAGGTAACCAAAATAGCACAGAGTTTCCATTGTGCCATTGGAGGATGAAGCACCAACATGTTCTATGACTTTTCCACCAAGGTTAGCTCATTTTCCACTTTTTGTATTTACATTCGAACTCATGGTGTCTCATCCTAGTACTTTCAATATTACTGTAGTCAAAACTTGGAACCTGAACCTACAACTAGTAAGAAGAGAAAGGGTGTTGAGTCCAATTTTGGTCCAGCAGGAAGGTAATTAATAAAACTTGAATAAATATTGTACTAATAGAAAGCTAATGGTGACTTCTAAGTACCAAACTCTCTTCTTTTTTTAGTGTAAGCTTGGAGATTACAAGTAGGAAAAAGGGAAAGCAGGGTTCCTCTAACTCTGGAGCATCAAAAAGGTAGCCTATACTACATCTGAATTTATTTTGCATGGTCACATTTTTTATTTGATCTCAATTTTTGCATACACATTAACATGTATAGGTCCAGAAGCGGTTCAAATCAACATGAACCACTTTCAATTGAGCTTCCTACATCCAAAGATAAACCAGAAGTTGTTGTCAAGTTAAAGGGTAAAAGAAGGAAGAAAGAAGTAGATAAAAACGCTGCAAAAAATCTTTTGTCGTAGCTTGATAGCCCTGCAATGGGCACAAGGAGCAAAAAAAAACTACAGCCAACTAGTCCTGCATTGAGCACAAGAAGCAAAAGAAGGCTAAGTTTGTGATGTGAAAATGTGTTGGAGACCTGTGAAAATATTTATGTGCATGCGGACTTGTGATCTATGTGAACCTGTACGTTCTTGTTCTTGTCCTAGTAGCATAAGTTCCATTTATCTTGAACTTGCATGTGCCCAAAATAAATGTGTTGGATGTGAACCTATGAATCTGTGGGTTCCTGTGCATGTGAACCTCTGAACTTGAGAAAATGTGACAAAATATTTCTATGTATGTGAACCTGTGAAAATGGAGTTTCTGTGCATGTGAAAATGTGTTGGAGACATATTTATTGTGAGAGATCTCTTATTGTGATCATGGATTATTTTCATTTTGTATAAGACCTTTTCTTTTTTTTCTTGTTGTCAAACCATGTACTTTTTTTGACAATCTTATCATTCATGTACTCTAGGGGTACAAAAATCTCCAACGATATCAACAATGGAATGTTAGTGTTGCTAATAAGTCTCTAGGGGTAAAACAGACTTTTCATATAGGACTTAACACTATTAGGCACCCAAACTAATAGAAGTGTCAAATAGGAACAAAAACTTGAGTTGAGTACATATAGGAAAGATTTTTATTTTCGGTGTCAAATAGGAAACGAGCATTATTTTCGGGGCCAAATAGGAAATTCTCTCTTCTCTTTGGGACTATGGTCAGGAGTTGAGGAGAAGTAACCCTGGATCATCTTTTTACTTGAACTTGGCTGGTAACCTTTTCGGCACATGTTATATATCAATTGATGCATGCAAAAGGGCTTTTGTGGTAGGATGTAGGCCAATAATCTGCCTGGATGAATGTTTCATTAAGACCAAGTATGGAGGATAGCTACTTACTGCAGTTGGTATGGACCCTAATGATTGTATCTTCCCAATTGCTATGGCTGTTGTTGAAGTGGAGTCCCTTGCAACATGGAAATGGTTCCTAGAAACCCTTAACAATGACCTAAAGATTGAGAATACATACCCCTGGACAATTATGACACACAAGCAAAAAGTGAGTGAATTTGGTTCCCAATCTTTTCTTTTTGCCTTTATTTATTTGTATTGTGTGTATTGTGTACTCACTGATTCTTGTTATTTCAGGGATGAAAACCAGTAGTGAAGTAGGTCTTCCCAGAATCTGAGCACAGGTTCTGTGTAAGACATTTGTACTCCAATTTCTAGGAAAAGTTTAAGGGATAGATTCTAAAGAACCAGTTGTGGTCATGTGCAAGATCTTCATCTGTTAAGGCTTTCAACAGGAGCATGGAAAAGATGAAGGCACTTAACAAAGATGCATATGACTGGCTAGCAAAGATGGCACCCAACACTTGGGTAAGAGCATACTTCTCTGTATTCCCAAAATGTGACATTCTCTTGAACAACAATTGTGAGGTGTTCAATAACTACATATTGGATGCTAGAGAGTTACCTATTTTGAGCATGTTTGAGAAAATCAAATGCTAATTGATGGGAAGACACTACAATAAAAGGAAAGAATTAGCAAATGAGATGACAAGTCCTTTTTGTCCAAAAATCAGAAAGAAGCTATGAAAGAATGCAGAGTTTGCTAACATATGCTATGCATTACCATCAGGCCAGGGGGTATTTTAGGTATTAGTGAGAGATTACCATCTCATTGTTGGCATCAAAGCCAAGACATGTGACTGCAGAAGGTGGTAACTGACTAGGATTCCATGTTATCATGCTATTAGCTGCCTTAGGCATAAAAGAATACAACCAAAATCTGTTCTTCCTAGCTACTACTCACTAGATGCATACAACAGTGCTTATGCCTTCAGCATTTGGCCTTGTAGAGATAAGTCAGAATGGAAGAAAATGAATGGGCCATAGGTTTTACCACCAGTTTATGAGAAGAAGGTTGGCAGACCACCAAAGTCTAGGAAAAAGCAACCTTTTGAGGTGCCAAGAAAACATGGCCCCAAATTATCCAGACATGGCATAACAATCCATTGCACCCATGTTCAGAAGCTGGTCATAACACTAATGGATGCAAACTGAAAAGGATGAGATTCAGTTCAAAAGATGCTAAGAAGCTAGTGGCCACCACTCAAGCAACCCTTTAGCAGGAGGCAGAACAACAAGCAAGATAGGTAGCTGCAAATGAAGAAACCACTCAGGATGACACAGAAACAAACCAGTCAGCTCCTCTGAACTCAAATTTTGTGAGTCAACACACATCAGTAGAGGAAATGACACAAACAAGCACAACAATGTAGAGTTACATGCTAGAAGAGGTAATATACATAACACTTGATTGCACTTAGCTTTTATTTGCACATTACATACCCGGATCAAACTAATCTATCTAGGAAACCCAGGAGACCTCACTGTCATAGCCCTAGGGGCATTTGCCAGAATCAAGCTTCATCAGGTCCAACCAGGCAATGGAAAGGCCAGTGCCACTGAATACAAGCACACTAGCAGGCAAGGCTATAGCATCCAAGAAGAGGAATGCCAAGACTGCTACAAGCATAGCAACACGCAAAAGCACCTAGCAAAAAATCCAAGACTGCTGGTACCAGAGGAACAAAGAGAGCAGAGCAAGTGCAGGGTACACAAGAGATCCATGAAGACCAACACAATTGAAGTAGTGCAGCAAGAGTGCCACACTAACTTCCTTTTGATCACATGAATGATACATTTGTCCAACATCTTGTAAATTTAAGCATCAAAACACTAGATGTCATGCTGTTAACTGTGTGCAACAGCAGTTACTAGATGCTGTTAATTTTTGCTCAAGTTAAAATAGTGGTGAAAGTTGAGATGTTATTGGTTAAAATTGAATGATTTAGTAGGTACCATGGTGGCATTGGAAACTTGGTTTATTGATTCATAATTTTCATCTACATGAAGCCAAGTTTGAGATTACATACTTCATATCTTGAGCCAATGCTACTCTGTGATGTTTCATGAGCAAGTCATTTCTAGTGATCTATCATGACTATATGCAACAAGTTCAACTTTGACAAGATAACCACTCAATAGCATGTGAAGAAGGTTGAAGAAGGTTCAAACTGAATTTGATGCATATTATGAGTAATATGTGTAATTGGAAGCTCGTGAAAGTGCTCTAGCTCAAACAAAAGTGATGAAATCCAAATATTTTGTTGTTTGATGAATTGGCCAAAATTGAAAGCATCTAGGCCATGAAGAATTGGTGATTCAAGGATTATCTATTGATCTTCACAGGGAATTTATATATATTGAACCATCTCTTCACTCCAACCGGTGGTATGAAAAATTGTTTGTGCATTTTTCGTGGCATTCTTTACTAGTATGATTTAGGTTCGTATTGCTTATATTTTAGGAAGATTTCCTTGTTCATGCTTGTTTTACCTTCTTGTCAAAATATTGCCTATTTGTTGTTTGAATGCTTGATCAAGTTGGCAATATTGAGATTTTATCCATAAGCAATGCTATCACAAGTATGAGAATGATAAAATCAAGGTGTTTGAATTGGACTCCCTGTCAAATTAGTACTGGGAATGATATTGGGAAGTCTGTGAAAAGGGCAAGTTTATTTGAAAATAGTTGGATATGAACTTACAAAGAAGCAGCAAGCTATCTATACAAAATCGCCAACCTCGGACTGTCTTCCATGGGACTGCGGACTGTCCATAGGGAAGAAGCTGGTCACGCAACAGATTCTGTGCAGAACGTTTAGGGGGCCAAAATTTCAACAGCGGACTGTCCATCACCCACCTGTGGACTGTCCGTGAGTCGGGTATTTGCCTAGGCTGGGCTCGACCAAAGGGGTACGATGCCCACATATCCACTCGTGAAAGCAACTGGTAGCTCTCTCTCTCACCTATGGAAGAAGAAGGCGATAGGGGGAGAGGGACCAAGGGATTGGAGGCATCCCGAACACTCCGCAAAGTTCCCCGGACACTCCGCGAGATCCTCTATCATGTCCACTCAGTATTTCAATGTCTTCTTCTCAGATTTGGATGGATTCGATTTTGAATGGCATTTAGGGTTGATTCTTGATCTACTTTTTGAGCCATGGATTTGGGGAACTAATTGGGGATAGTTGTTGCTTGTGATGTGGAGATACTATCCAAAATTTGGTTGCAAGTCATTGGATAAATCATGAGATTTTAGGATTCAAAGGATGAACTGTCACTATTCCTATTCGTGCGTGAACAGTACCCGCGGACAGTCCGTGCCTCCTATGATGGACTATCCGCGGCTACTGAGTCTGCATAGCAGGAGCTGTCTTGGGTAGTTGAAAGGTCTTGATGGCTAGAGGGGGGTGAATAGCCTTTTAAAATTTTCTACAAAGACAAGCTAAACAAGTTTATCAATATAACAAATAGCAAGATGCGAGTTTTGCTTAGCCTACGGGGTGTTTGCAAGCCACCTATCCAATTCACAATTCTAGTATTTGCACTCAACCGCACAAGTCAAACTGAGAAGGAAACTACAACTAGCAAGCTACACAAAAGAGCTACTCTAGCAAAGCTAACTAGCTAGCAAAGATAACTAAGAAAGTAATGCGGAGTTGAGTTAGGAGAGTTTCACCGAGGGGCGAAGTATTGAGCCAACCAATATGATCAACAATGAATACCAAGATAACTGAACACTTGGATCAATCAATCACAATATGAAAGTGATGACACGAAGATTTATCCCGAGGTTCACGTGCTTGCCGACACGCTAGTCCCCGTTGTGTCCCTCTTCACCACGTGGTTCGGTGGCTAATCGGTCTCACACCGAGCCTCTCAAAAGGCGCCACAAGAACCTACCAAATGGCAAAAGGTTGCAATGACACGAGCAATTTACTAACGTTGCCTTTGGCGCTTCGCCGAGGTAGGCACAAACCCCTCACAAACACCGGAGGTGGCCAAGAACAATCACCAACTATTGCCAACGCCTCCAAGCTACTCCAAGCCGTCTAGGTGGCGGCAACCACCAAGAGAAACAAGAATCCCGCAGCAAATCAACCACCATGTGTCAACTAGATGCAATCTCACAATGGAAATGCACTTGGATCACTCAATCTCACTTCGAATATGCAAAGAAGCAAGAGAGATGACTGGGAGGGAAGTTGCTTAGCTCAAAGTGCTCACAAGTATGTCAAATGTTCAAGAGATAGAGCCTTGAACTGGCCAACGAGTATTTATAGACGTACCCCTTCGAATATAGCCATTAGAAACTTGAAACAGACGAAGTCGCGCTGACCGGACGCGCCGGTCGCACAACGGCTAGCTGCGAAGCAGCGACCGGATGCGCTTGACGCGAGGACCGAACGTGCTGGGATCGACCGGACGCGCTGGTCCCATAACTGACCGAACGCACTGGTCAAGCCTGAGCAGTGCTCAACAAAACAGTGACCGGACGCGCTGTAGAACTGACCGGACGCCACAGTGCCAGCGTCCGGTTGGAGTCCAGTAAGCTCCCTGAACGACCGGACGCGCTGCACGTCCGATCATCAAACTGAAACACGCACAAACGCTGAACGCTAACCGGACGCGTCCGGTCAAACAGAGACCGCGTCTGGTCCAGCGTCCGGTCACCTCTGTACTGCTCAAATTCCACCGCCTTTGCAAATGTGCTAACACCACCAAGTAATCTCGTCAAGTGTGAGTGTGTTAGCATTTTCACAATCATTTTTCGAGGCGTTATTAGTTCTATCCAAATGCATATGATTATGAAATGCACACCTAGAGGCACTTAGGAGTTCAATAGCCGCGTCATTCCCCTCTTTATAGTACGGCTATCTATCCTATAATGTAACCACACCCACTAGGTGTCTTGGTTACTAAAACACAACCCTTAAGCATATACCTTTGCCTTGATCATGTAGGGTTGCGTCCAAATCCAAGTGTGTCCATCATGATCACCATGTCCATCTTGCCACCAACCTTGGAATGTACTAATCCTCATATGCTACATACAACTTAGGCATAGGATTAGTACTTAGGCATTGTCACTAATTACCAACACCAAACATAGGACTTTCAATCTCCCCCTTGTTGGTAATTGGTGACAAACCTTTCACAATGATATTATGATAAAATTTTGATTGAACCCATGTCACATTGTCCAAGTATATTACCATGTGTAAGAATTATGGACATGTGATCATGAATTCAAATTGATAGCAATGGCTCCCCCTACATGTATGCTATATGTTTAGATTTTGGAAGCATACATGTTAGATAGGAAAGATTAGGAGCATTGACTACCAATAGGTGCTAAGTGTTTAAGATTATAGACCTTTAAAGTGTGATACCATCGGAGTAGCGATAAACACCATCTTAGCACCTTGTGTACTTAGATTCCACTTGGAAAAGCACAAACATAACTAGAAACCTCGTGAGATCAACATTATAAGCAAGGTTCTAGTACCACTTAGAAAAACATGAAGCAAGAAAAATCTAACTACTTCCTATTCATGCTAGTACCTCAATGCATCATTCAAATTATACTAGCAAGTCACCACACAAGCAATGTATCGGAGAAAAAGAAATGCATAACTATGCATCATACATATGAAGTGCACATGGAAATGCAACAATCATGCTTAAGAGCTTGCTCTCCCTACTTGTGTGCTCAAAATTTTAGTTGATCCCCTTCTTTTATCAATTCTCCCCTTTAGGTTTTCTCACCCTTGAACAATATTTTTCTCCCCCTTTGAGTTCTATCTTTGTGAACAACATTTTCTCCCCCTTTGGCACCAATGACCACAGGGGACCAATTTTAGATAGATTATCATGTTGAATTATGGGGTGAGGATCAAGTTTGTGATTCTAGATTAAATACTTAGGATCACAAGCTACTTAAACAAGTTATATGCTACCACTAGATCATACAAGTCATGGAAACAATAGTGGCACCATATAAACTTCAAATTCATTTTATTTTCATGAATGAGCCTAGAACATGTAAATTATGACTAGATGCACTAAACAAGTCCTTAACATAGAATGTATGACATGTCAACCAATTGTACCTTGGGGCTCGAAGGAGAGGCATGTCATATATGGGGTGCATCAACTCATGTTGGAGAAGTCAAGTATGTTCAACTCATTCTTTAGCTTGTAAAATCTCTTCTCATCAAGTGGCTTGGTGAATAGATCAGATAATTGATCTTTGGTGCTCGCACTCTCAATAGCAATGTCATCCTTTTGTTGATGATCTCTAATAAAGTGATGGCGAACATCAATATGCTTTGTTCTTTGATGTTGAACCAGATTGTTGGTTAGCTTCACGTCACTTTCATTGTCACATAGCAATGACACATTCTTGAAATTGATTCCAAAATCCTTCAATGTTGCCTTCATCCACAAGATTTGTGCACAACAACTAGCCGCGGCGATGTATTCGGCTTCGACGGTAGATAGTGCAATACTATTTTGCTTCTTCGATGACCATGAGACAAGTGATCTTCCCAACAATTGACAAGTCCCGGAAGTGCTCTTTCTCTCCACTTTGTCACCGGCATAGTCGGAATCCGAATATCCAACTAGCTCAAAGCTTGCACCTTTGGGATACCATAATCCAACTTCTTGTGTACGCTTCAAATACCTTAATATTCTCTTTGTTGCCTTCAAATGACTTTCTCTTGGTGAGGCTTGAAATCTTGCACACATGCATACACTAAACATCACATCGAGCCTTGATGCCGTCACATAGAGTAGGCTACCAATCATTGATCTATATAGCTTTTGATCCACTATGTTACCATTCTTGTCACTATCCAAGCTTCCACTAGTGCTCATTGGAGTAGTGATTCCTTTTGCATCTTCCATACCAAACTTCTTTAGCATATCCTTTATGTATTTGGTTTGGCTTACAAATGTTCCTTCCTTCATTTGTTTGATTTGAAGTCCAAGAAAGAAACTAAGTTCTCCAATCATTGACATTTCAAATTCTTTTGCCATCATTTTTCCAAACTCATCACAATAATCTTGGTTGGTTGAACCGAATATGATATCATCAACATATATTTGCAACACAAACAAGTCTTTCCCAATCTTCTTGGTGAAGAGAGTAGTATCCACTTTGCCCATAACAAATCCTTTGGATAGCAAGAAGTCCCTCAATCTGTCATACCATGCTCTAGGTGCTTGCTTCAATCCATACAAAGCCTTCCTTAACTTGTATACATGGTTGGGTTTCTTGTCATCTTCAAAACTGGGAGGTTGCTTCACATACATCTCCTCTTGGATGTACCCATTGAAAAATGCACTCTTCACATCCATTTGATATAGCTTGATATTGTGAGCACAAGCATAGGCAAGTAAGATCCTAATTGCTTCCAATCTTGCAACCGGGGCATAAGTTTCATCAAAGTCGAGACTCTCTATTTGTGTGTAACCTTGAGCCACTAGTCTTGCTTTGTTCCTTACTACTATCCCATCTTGATCTTGCTTATTGCGAAAGACCCATCTTGTTCCAATGAAATTATGATCCTTAGGCCTCTCAACTAATTCCCATACTTTATTTCTCTTGAAGTTGTTGAGCTCTTCATGCATTGCATTTATCCAATCCGGATCTCTCAATGCTTTTATCAATGTCCTTGGGTTCTTCCATTGACACAAAAGAAGAGTGAGCACAAAAAGATGCCAATCTTGATCTAGTTTGAACTCCCCTTTGTATGTCACCAATGATGGAATCCAATGGATGGTCTCTTGCAATGTTAGTTGGTTGAAGCACTTGGACTTGATTGCTTGGATGTTGATGTTGATCATGAGTTGGAGATGATGAACTAGCCACTTGTTGATCTTGTTGCCCTTGAGATGATGTACTAGCTTGATTTTGCATAAGAGAACCACTAGCTTGTGTAATTGGACTTTGGAGCACTTGATCTTTGTTGTCATCCACATCAATCATTTGCTTTGGCCTAATATCACCAATGTCCATTTCTTTCATAGCATTGGTCAATTGAGTTCCTCTCACATCATCCAAGTTATCTTCTTCATCTTGAGAACCATTGGTTTCATCAAACTCAACATCATGCACTTCTTCAAGTTGACCACTAGCCAAATTCCAAACTCTATAAGCTTTGCTAGTAGTTGAGTAACCAAGTTGGAATCCTTCATCACATTTCTTCTCAAACTTGCTCAATCTAGTGTCCTTCTTCAAGATGTAGCATTTGCAACCAAATACCTGAAAGTATGCAATGTTGGGCTTTCTTCTATTTAAGATCTCATATGGTGTCTTCTCTAGAAACTTGTGACAATAGAGGCGGTTGCTATAGAAGCAAGCCGTGTTGATTGCTTCGGCCCAAAATAAATAACTCACATTATACTCATTCAACATTGATCTTTCCATATCAATCAAGGTTCTATTCTTTCTCTCAACTAAGCTATTAGATTGAGGTGTATACTTGGCCGAGAATTGATGTTTGATTCCAAGCTCATCATATAGCTCATCAACTCTTGTGTTTCTAAACTCACTTCCATTATCACTTCTCACTTTCTTGATTGTGTCTCAAACTCATTTTGCACTCTCTTGATGAACTTCTTGAATATGTCAAATACATCACTCTTGTCCATAAGAAAGAATACCCATATGTATCTAGTGAAATCATCCACAATCACAAAGCCATACTTGTTGCCACCAATGCTTGTGTATGTAGTTGGCCTAAATAGATCCATGTGTAACAACTCCAATGCCTTGGAAGTACTCATAATGCTCTTCAATGGATGAGTGTTGCCCACTTGCTTTCTGGCTTGACATGCACTACATAGCTTATCCTTCTCAAATGTGACATCCTTCAAGCCTCTAACTAAGTCATGCTTTACTAACTTGTTCAATTGCTTCATGCCAACATGACCAAGTCTTCTATGCCATAACCAACCCATACTTGATTTGGTGAGCAAGCATGTTGAAAGTTGAGTGTCACTAGCATTAAAATCAACCAAGTATAGATTCTCATATCTAAAACTCTTGAATATCAAATTAGAGCCATCAACACTAACTATCTCCACATCATCAACACCAAATATGCACTTGAAACCAAGATCACATAATTGAGCAACCGAGAGAAGACTGAAGTTCAACTTTTCAACTAAGAGCACATTGGAAATGCTATGATCATTTGAGATTGCAATCCTTCCAAGAGCCCTCACATCACCCTTGCTATTGTCACCAAATGTGATACTATCAATGCCACTATCATTTGATTTGAGAGAGTTGAACATTCTTGAATCACCGGTCATATGTTGAGAGCACCCACTATCAAGCACCCAATGCCTTCCTCCGGTCTTATAATTGACCTACAAAACAAATTAATGTTTTTTAGGTACCCATACTTGCTTAGGTCCTTGGAGGTTAGTCACTAAGATCTTTGGTACCCAAATAGCCTTCTTCTTTGGACCCACAATTGGTGTACCAACAAACTTAGCATGCACACCTTTCTCACCCTTGGTAAGCACATAACAAGAATCAAAAGGAATGTAATCCATTTTAGCATGAAACTTGTTATTGTTCTTGTTCATTTTATTACAATTAATCTCTAGATGCCCAACTTGCTTGTATCTATTGCAATAACGACCATTGCTCTTTACAAAGCGAGGCTTTGGAGTAGCAAAGGCCGCCTTGCCCTTCTTGGGAGTATAGCCCAAACCCTCTTTGTTAAGAGAGAACCTTTGGCTACCCAAGCATTTTAGCAAGCGGGCATCCCCACCAAAGGCATTGCCTAATGCGCGGGTGAGATCATCCACCTCCCTCTTGAGAGTCTCATTCTCAACCACAAGTGATGAATCACTAGTAGTAGAGATAGAGTTGGTTGTGGTGGATGATGATGAGCTACATGAAGCATTGGTAGTACCAACAAATAAAGAATCATCAATAATATCACATGTTAGTCCAATGTCACAAGTGACAATCACTTGCTCCTCCTTAGCTTCCTTCATGAACTTCTCCAACTTGAGGTCATTTTCCTTGATGAGCTCAAGTAGAGTGGAGTGGGCTTCCTTAAGCCTAGTGTGAGCAATTTCAAGATTCTCGTGGTCTTCCTTTAGACACTCACGAGAAGCCTCTAGCTCATCAAAGGATTTTCTAAGAGCTTTGAGCTCTTATTCAATTCCTTTCACTCCTTACTCTTTTTGAGAGCAACAAGCTCCTCCATCAAGGCATCATTTTCATTGCTCTTGGCAATGAGCTCTTGCTCCAAGATCTTGCACTTCTTGGTTGTCCTCTTGTAGCCCTTGCTCATTTGATCTATTATGCCTAATAGATCATCCTTGCAGTAGTCCTCATCTTCTTCATCATCACTCCTACAACCATCACTAGCACTAGAATCATCATCACTGTCATCATATTTTACCTTGGTAGGCTTGGCCATAAGGCATGTCGATGTAGTGTCGAAGATGGATGGCTTGTTGGAGAGGGCGATGCTTGCAATAGCTCGCTGAGTGGTCCTCTTATCATCACTATCGGAGTTATTCACTATCCCAAGTGACCACATAGCCACCACCCTTCTTCTTCTTGTTGATAGTGAAGCTCTTCTTCTCTTTCTTCTCCTTCTTGTCCTTCTTGTTCTTCTTCAACTTCAACTCCCCATCATGATATCTTTTGTCTTTATAGGGGCACTTTGCCACTACATGATCAGGGCTATTGCAATTGTAGCAAAGCACCTCCTTTGCCTTCATGAAGTCCCTTCTCTTTCTTGCACCATAGCCTCTCTTCTTCATGAACCGACCCATCTTTTGCACTAGAAGGTCCATGGTCTCATCATCAAATGGATCATCATCATCATCAACCTTGCTCTTGCCATTGGAAGAAGAAGCCTTGAATGCGGTGGTCTTCTCTTGTTTGACCTTGATCTCCTTCTTCTCATCTTCATCTTCATCATCATCATATTGAGCATCGGTCATGACATCTCCAAGCACTTGGTTTGGAGTCACCTTGTCCAAACCCTCTCTTTGGATCATCTTCCTCAAGATAACAAACTTCTTAGGTAAGTTCATCAAGAACTTATGTGAGAAGTCCTTGTCCTTGACATCTTCTCTTAGGCTCTTGAGATCATTAACAATAACTTGTAGCCAATAGAACATCTCCGGTATGGACTCATCATCCTTCATCTTGAAGCTTGCAAACTTATCCTTGAGCATATAGAGTTTGGCACTCTTTACCGTTGAAGTGCCCTCATATGTTTCCTCTAATCTTGTCCACACTTCACTTGCCATCTCAAGATCTTTGATTTGCTCAAAGACCTTTGCATCAATCCCATTGTAGAGAGTATTGAGAGCCATAGTGTTGCATTGGTTGTTGATGCGATCATTGTTGGTGAGGTTGTCGGGATCAATGATAGCATAATCATGGTGTGTCACCTCCCAAACGTTATCATGAATAGAGCCAAGATATTGCTTCATCTTTCTTTTCCAATGATCAAAAGATGTGACACCATCAAAGAATGGAGGCTTGCCCCCGACATGGTTGAACACAACTTGAGCCATCTTACACCGAGGTTGTTAAGCCTTGCAAACGGTGACCACGACTCCGATACCACTTGAAAGGTCTTGATGGCTAGAGGGGGGTGAATAGCCTTTTAAAATTTTCTATAAAGACAAGCTAAACAAGTTTATCAATATAACAAATAGCGAGATGCGAGTTTTGCTTAGCCTACGGGGTGTTTGCAAGCCACCTATCCAATTCATAATTCTAGTATTTGCACTCAACCGCACAAGTCAAACCGAGAAGGAAACTACAACTACAACTAGCAAGCTACACAAAAGAGCTACTCTAGCAAAGCTAACTAGCTAGCAAAGATAACTAAGAAAGTAATGCAGAGTTGAGTTAGGAGAGTTTCACCGAGGGGCGAAGTATTGAGCCAACCAATATGATCAACAATGAATACCAAGATAACCGAACACTGGGATCAATCAATCACAATATGAAAAGTGATGACATGAAGATTTATCCCGAGATTCACGTGCTTGCCGGCACACTAGTCCCCGTTGTGTCCCTCTTCACCATGTGGTTCGGTGGCTAATCGGTCTCACACCGAGCCTCTCAAAAGGCGCCATAAGAACCTACCAAATGGCAAAAGGTTGCAATGACACGAGCAATTTACTAACGTTGCCTTTGGCGCTTCGCCGAGGTAGGCACAAACCCCTCACAAACACCGGAGGTGGCCAAGAACAATCACCAACTCTTGCCAACGCCTCCAAGCTGCTCCAAGCCGTCTAGGTGGCGGCAACCACCAAGAGAAACAAGAATCCTGCAGCAAATCAACCACCAAGTGCCAACTAGATGCAATCTCACAATGCAAATGCACTTGGATCACTCAATCTCACTTCGAATATGCAAAGAAGCAAGAGAGATGAGTGGGAGGGAAGTTGCTTAGCTCAAAGTGCTCACAAGTATGTCAAATGTTCAAGAGATAGAGCCTTGAGCCAGCCAACGAGTATTTATAGACGTACCCCTTCGAATATAGCCGTTAGAAACTTGAAACAGCCGAAGTCGCGCTGACCGGACGCGCCGATCGCACAACGGCTAGCTGCGAAGCAGCGACCGGACACGCTTGACGCGAGGACCGGACGTGCTGGGATTGACCGGACGCGCTGGTCCCGTAACTGACCGGACGCGCTGGTCAAGCCTGAGCAGCGCTCAACGAAACAGTGACCGGACGCGCTGTAGAACTAACCGGACGCCACAGTGCCAGCGTCCGGTTGGAGTCCAGTAAGCTCCCTAAACGACCGGACGCGCTGCACGTCCGATCATCAAATTGAAACACGCGCAAACGCTGAACGCTGACCGGACGCGTCCGGTCAAACAGAGACCGCATCCGGTCCAGCGTCCGGTCACCTCTGTGACCTCCGTTCGCCTCCGTTTCTTTTCCGACTTCCGGCATAGTGGAAAAAAGTCGTTTCAACTTCTCGAAAACGCCTGAATCTCGCCTCGCAAGCTCGGCGGGAGGGAGAGAGGACCCCAAACCCTCTCTACCGCTCAGATTCCACCGCCTTTGCAAATGTGCTAACACCACCAAGTAATCTCGTCAAGTGTGAGTGTGTTAGCATTTTCACAATCATTTTTGAGGCATTATTAGTTCTATCTAAATGCATATGATTATGAAATGCACACCCAGAGGCACTTAGGAGTTCAATAGCCGCGTCATTCCCCTCTTTATAGTACGGCTATCTATCCTATAATGTAACCACATCCACTAGGTGTCTTGGTTACTAAAACACAACCCTTAAGCATATACATTTGCCTTGATCACGTAGGGTTGCGTCCAAATCCAAGTGTGTCCATCATGATCACCATGTCCATCTTGCCACCAACCTTGGAATGTACTAATCCTCATATGCTACATACAACTTAGGCATAGGATTAGTACTTAGGCATTGTCACTAATTACCAACACCAAACATAGGACTTTCAATCTCCCCCTTGTTGGTAATTGGTGACAAACCTTTCACAATGATATTATGATAAAATTTTGATTGAACCCATGTCACATTGTCCAAGTATATTACCATGTGTAAGAAATATAGACATATGATCATGAATTCAAATTGATAGCAATGGCTCCCCCTACATGTATGATGACTATGTTAATACAAGCAGCAATAGTTCTTTCATGTAGATCACATGTTCAATGCTCTAATTTGAATCAATCATAGAATTATGGCCATGGAGTTCTTCTGTTCATCAAATTGGCAAATAATTATTGATTATCATGTTCATATCTTGCAACAAATTGAGATTACTTGTTCCAAAATGATAGTGATACATCTATGGCAGTGATTCTTGAATATTCGTGCATATCACTTATACATTGCCATATGTTTGTGAATTGATAGTGGAAAAGGAAAGAAAGTGACCTCCACCAAGAGAAAAGGAAGCACATCAAAGAAAATAAAGACTAGAGATGATGATAGGGATTGGAATCCAAGAAGAAAATGATGATGAGGAGATGGATGTTTTAAGATACAGAGGAATTGGCAGGGAATGGGATTGGAATAGCTATATGTTAGTTTGAAGCCCAAATCAATATGAGTTGGAAAATGATGCTACTATGCCATTATTTTATACCAAGGTACAAGAAGATGCTTACTTTGGGTACATTCGTACAGCCATGGTTCATAAGCATTAGTACATCAATATGACATACTTAATGGACAAAGATATAGCTGCTAGATTGATAGCAAACCTTCATAACATTGGTTTATATGACTTCCTTGAACACCAATCCAATTGGAATGACTTGATTGTCAGGCAATTTTATGCAACCATGGAAATTAGAACTGACACAAGTGAGATTGAATGGATGACTGGGAAGAGGAGATACACTGCTCCTTTTGATGAGTTTGCTGAAGCTAATAAGATAAACAGTGGCTCCTGACATAGTCCATTGATCTTGATGAAGAAGATGCTTTGCCTGTGGATCAATGGAGACAATTCTATGAGCTAGTGCCAGAGAATCCAAATAACCCCCACAAGCTTGGAAATCCAAAGGGATTAAGGCAGCATCCTGCACTAATCAACAAGATTGCACAAAGTGACATTTTTGCCAAAGGCAGGTAATAGAGATGCCATCAGGGATAAGTTTTGGAATATCATTCATCATATCATATACAGGGAAAAGTTTGATGTGGTCAAATTTATGATGAATCAACTGGCGGTCTTGAAGCATGATATGACTACAAATCTCTACTTTGCTCCTTACATCATGGCTCTCATCCTTCAGAAAATAAGGTTTAAGGGGGAGCGTCAAGTTAAACATGTTGATTTCAAGCCATATGCTAATGAGCCAAAGTTTTATGAGAGAGCACTAACTCCCTTTCCTCCAATTGAGGGAGATCAAGATGGAGCAGCTGCTGATCATGATGAGCACATTGATGATGATCCAAATCAGCCACAGATGGAGCCAGAGCCTTAGGAGCATGGATGGGTACCTCCTCCAAGTTACATTTACCCCTACTTTCAGAACATGCAGAACACCTATAACACATCTTTTGCTTAGTTTGGTGAGAGTATTCAGCAGTAGATGCAGCAAGGCTTTCACACCATGGGGCGGCAGTGGCAGGGTCACATGGACACCAGTCTTTAGCAGTTTGGGCAACATCTTCACTCCACCATGTACCAGCCCATCATGACTAGTCTTCAGAATGTTCAGCAGGGGCTGCATAGTGACATTAATGCTCTCAGTGCACAGCTTGGTTCTTTGTCTACGCAGGAGCAGTATCAGCAGATTCAGAACAAGCAAGACTTATTGAGTAGCATGTTGATGTGTTGAATAATAACTTCAATACCTTCAGTGACCACTTCAGCATGATCTATCCGAGGCTTGTTCCTCCTCCAGCTCAGTTTCCCTATCAACCTTTCTATCCACCTTAGTTTCCTCCTCCACAGTACTACCCTCCCGGTGATGATGATGGTGCATGAGCTTATCCTTTTGGGTAATGTAATGACAAAGGTGTAGAAGTGAGAAGAAGTAAAGAAAAATTGAAAAATTTGAATCTCTTGAATGGATGGAGGCTTGCTTATGGACCTTGCATGCTTTTATTTATTTAATGAACTATGCATTTGTGTGCTTGCATCTAGTTGTAATAAACTTAATTTTGTACTTTGTCAGCTTGTGTGTGCTAGAACTTGAACTTATGATGCTATGGTGTATGTGCATGGTACTTCAAGTTAATATTGTGTTACACTAATATTCTTGTGAAGTTGTTCTAGCATAATTGTGGTATTATGAGGATAACTTTCAAAGGTAATATCATATATCTTCGTGCTCCTTGGTTACCACTATGTAGGGAAAACTCCACCAAAATTTTCAAAATTATGCATATGTGAATGAATTGAACCCAAATTTTATGCACATATGTAGGGGGAGCTTTCACTACATAGTTGAGTTTTGAAACATTTATCCATCCTTACCCATGTGCTTCATGCTTATGGATAAATGGTGCAAAACTCTTGTATGGAGTTGGCTTAAAGTTTCAATTAGTCATCAATTACCAAAAAGGGGAGATTGAAAGGTCTAGGCCCTTGTTTGGGTTTTGGTAATTAATGACAACACTTGTGGACTAACTTCTCTATTTGAGTGTGTGAAGAAAAGTTGGTTTAGTTCACAAGAAAAGTTGGATATTGATATGAATTTGATTGTTAGCATGTTGGAATGCTCAAATCAAACATAGCAAGCAAGTGAAGGACCGAAGCAAGACTTCGCTGCGATGGACCGTGTGCAACGCGATGGTGAAGGGCAAAAGCTAGTGGGCTTGGCACCGATGGACCGAGGCGATGGTGAAGGGCAAGCTAGTGGGCTTGGCGTCGAAGGACCGAAACAACGGTGAAGAGCAAGTGAGACTAAGGTCGATGGACTTGAAGTCTATGTGGTGGTTTGGGTGATCCACATCATCTATGAAGATCAAGCGAAAGATTCATTGTTATATCATGTGGCTTGGTGAATATGTCATACAACACTTTCCTTGCAGACATCAATTTGAGAGAAATTGGATAAGCGCAAGGCAAACGTATGAAACATAGGATGTTTCATTTTACCAGCTATGAGGTGTGTAGAGAAGATTAAAATAGCCGGATTTAGGATAGATAGCCGTACTATTAAGAGGGGCAAACGTGTTTTGCATTACGGTTATCTTATGCCACTCATGAGCTCTAATGTCAATATACGTTTAGTGGTAAGTGGTGGAAAAGTTAAAACCTTTGTGAAAAGTTTTGATAAAAGCTAACTAGTGGCGAAGTTGAAATGATCCTCTTGTGTGATCATCTCTTGGTGTTGGCTATCTTTGAAAAAGGTTTTTGAGAGTGCTTGGTACTGACTTTGCCATGCTTTGGAATCTCTCTTACTTGTGAAGTGGCGTGGTCCAAAGTAAAGGAGGCGAATGCGCTTGTGGAAGGGTTTCAGGAGAACCGCGAATAGTCTGGCCTCTGGTGGCGGACAGTCTGCCGGTCTCTCCTAGGAAACCAAACAGATTGAAATCAATCTGTTCTTGGTTGTCTTGGAAACGGCGGACAGTCCGGCCCTGAGTGGCGGACAGTCCACCGGTCAATTTCTCCGGCGAGCAGAGGTTTTGATGGTTCTAGCAGGGATCTGAGGATCAATGGCAGACAGTCCATGCCCTGGTGGCAGACAGTCCGCCAGTCACTAGTTTGAACCTAACGGCTAGTTACTGACTACTGCGGACAGTCCGGGACTTGAACGGCGGACTGTCCGAAAATGTCGAATCAGCTCAGTAACGACTAGTTTTTGGGTGCTCCTCTATATATAGTGGGGTGCCCGGTTGGAGAGCCCTCTCTTGGCCATTCTAATAGCATACTCCTTGGGAGAGCACCTCTTTAGCGCCTCCTCTCATACTCCTTGCTTGAGGGCGACATTTGGAGAGTGAGGGTGCTCCACTAGTGCGAATCTTTGTGTGAGAGATTGCTTGTGGCACTAGGTTGTCGTCATGCGGGCATCGTTGCTTGTTACTTTTGGAGCTTGCCAGTTCCTAGATGGCTTGGTGATTGTGTCTTTGTGAAGCACGCAAGAAGGGTTGTGCAGTGCTTCGGAGTTGGCTTTGTGAGGGGCTATTGAGCTCATCCCCACTGGAGGAAGGCAAAGAGCATCTCTAGTAAAATTGAGGCATGTGAGAGTATCTAGTTGATTTGGCCGGCTCAAGGTTTAGTGCTCACGTGGAGCCTACCTAGTGAGGTAGTCCGAAGCTTGGGGGCTTGGAGCTAACAAGAGGAGCGACAATCCTAGAACTTGCCTCAACATGGATTAAGTGACCGGCAAGTCACCGAACCACGTAAAAACATCGTGTGTCATCCTCTACATTGTAGTTTGCATATCTCAACACAAGCTTACTTCATTGCAATATTCTCTACTTGTGTTGTTGAGCTTGTGCCTAGTGTTTACCGCTTTATCACTAGTATGTGTAGGAGCTCCCTTATGTTTACTCGTGTACTAGTTGTTTAGCTTGTTTGTTCTTGCTAACTAGAATTGTTTAGAAGAGCTCTCTCTAGCTTGGTACCCTTAGTTGCTCACTAGTTCTTTCCTCTTTTGTAAGGGTACTAGCAAATTTAGATAGAGGGGTGTAGTTGAGGCTACACCGGTATTTCACTTCCGTATTTAAATTGGCTAGCTCTTGCGATTAATTTTTAGAAACTAACTATTCACCCCTCTAGTCGGCCATCTTGATCCTACAATGCCATTGAGATGTGCTCAACAATTCTAAAAAAAAGGTGCATGAGCGTATCTGTATGTGGCAAGGACCATTCGTGCACAGTTTATGCAGGAATCTCAGGAACAACAAAAGGCTCTATCAGAGGCTAATAGTTAAGCATGCAGCTTCATGTGCCTCCAGGCTCTAGAGTAGTGTTGATCCCAAACTTGCCTTCTTGCTGTGCATTGTCTTTCGGTGGAATGGAATCTTGCTTTACATGCTAGTAATGGAAGGTAAATCGGCAATGTGGATGCCTACATAGCTTGACCTAGGAACCTTTATTTTGCACGGAACTATGAGCAGCCGCTCCCATCTTCCTGCAATGGATCAAGAAATTGAACTCCAAACCAACAAATTTTGGACGGGGAAAGGCAAAATGAAATCGATTTCAAGAAACCCTAACCCTTTGATCAGGACACTTGTAGAAGAGGCGACCTTGGCGCTCGGTGGCCAAGGTGCTCGCGGAGGTCTGGAACGCATCCGGCCTGGGCTAGGTGCTCGACTCATTGGCCGCGGTGTTGGGGAGAGGGCAGAGTAGGCGAGGCGGCGGGCTTCGGCGGCTCACGACATTCCTCCTCGGCATCGTGGTCTGTGCGCTCGTCTGCCACAAACTCGCGACATGGATGGCGACGGCGGCTCTATGCTCTCACACGGTCGAAGGGGAACGAACGAGGCGCAGGGGATAAAGAGAGCACGGGGGTTCTTTGCTAATTTCTAATCGTCAAAGCAGTCAACAGCCACGCTGTATATACCATGTCATCACGAATAGCCTGCCAAAGCCCGTTATGAACTTAATTGAGACCCAAACAACGAATTAGCACCCCGTTGACACACTTTAAAAGTTCATGGACCGGCTTGACACAGGCAGACAAGTTAGGACCGGGTATGCACTTTACTCTTTATTTAATATACTTGAATTCTGTTCATGGAGTAGACCAAATTTCAGTCATGTGCTAGCCATTGCGTGCGATCCCTAATAATGAATCCAAGGATGTACGTAACAATAATCCTACTAGTAGTGAATACATATACTGCCTAGTTAGGGCGAAAAATGTACCGTGGCACGTTTTAGCTTTATTTAATAAATAGTGTTCAATCACGGACTACTTTGGTTCAAAAGTTTTGTATCGTGACTTTCCACCCAACTATGCAATTAGTTTTTTTTCGTCTACATTTAATGCTCTATGCATGTACCGCAAGATTCGTTACTGTAGTTTTTTAGAAAAACCTTTTGGGAACTAAACCAAGCCATAATACGTTTATATAAAGTCAGTAACATGAATCATGCGTTCATGTATGCACTATACATAGTACTTTAGAGTAAACTGCATACCCGTTCCAAACCGGCAGAAGGAGAATGAGCAGGTGACACAGCAAGCACAAGCAAGGTGGCGTGCACCGGACATGAACCACATGCTTCTGTATCTGGAATGGATCAAACAGCAGGAAGCCCTAGGCTGTGTTCAGGTCCTCAAAAAAAAAGCACTGTGCAAACAAAAGATTCCCCGTCACATCAAACTCGCGATACATGCATGGAGTACTAAATGTAGATGAAATCAAAAACTAATTGTACAGCTTGGTTGTACTTTGCGAGACGAACGTTTTGAACCTAATTAGTCAACGATTGAACACTATTTACCAAATAAAACCAAAACGTGCTACAGTACTTTTTTTTACACCTTTTCGCGGAACTAAACACACCCTAGACCTACCGGCCGGCCGGGTCATTGGCCGTAGTACGTCACCGACTGACTAGTACTACCAGCCAGGTAGCTAGGCCTAGGCCGGCCCTGCTTGCTCAAAGCACAAGCTGAACGTCAACGTAGTACACAGGTCGCGCAAGTCGCGGCATGTGAATCCTAGCGCTGGTTTAGTTTCCAAAATATTTTACAAAATATTTCAGATTCTTATCACATCGAATCTTTGGAGACATGTATAAAGTATTAAATATAGATAAAAAAATAAAACTAATTACACAGATTAGTTGTAAATCACGAAACGAATCTTTTAAGCTAATTAGTCTATTATCAGACAATAATTATCAAATAACAACGAAAGTGCTACAATAACGCTACCGTTACATTTTGCAAAATATTTTAGAAACTAAACAAGAGCCTAGTTTACGAGTCCAATCAGACGTGCCCAATTATTTAAGAGATGAGACAGGGGACTGACTGACTGATCGATGGCGCTAGCTACCTAGCCTTGTGTTTGGCGCTGAAACTTTTAAGGTTCCGGAGGCAGGCATCATCATCTGCAGTGATCTCACGAGGACGAGGACGGCACCACCACAGACAGCGGCAGCGACCAGCGAGTACAGTAGGGTAACGTAATAGAACCGCCAATGCGCGCGGCATATGTTTCACGGCAGATTACAGGCAGAGCTTGCCGCTACGAACACATGCCGGCTGGCCTTCCATGGACAGCAGGAATGGAGGCAATGGATTAACGAGTCATTGTCTGTCGTGCTTGTGCTGCCCCATCTTTTCAAGTTACTGTCCCTATTTACATGATGTTTCCTCTAACCACCACTGTTGGCATACAGCAAGTGGACATATAAACCACTGTATGACAACGATGTCACTAGATCACGGCATGGTGCACGCCTCGTTTGTATGCTCCGTTAGCTAGAGGAAACAGATCAGTTATAGCTTATCTGATCAAGTGACTTATTTTTTTCTAGCTTGTCTAGTTGGAAAAAAGAGTAAAATATCCATAATATCCTCTTATTTTCCATCTTTCGTTTTTCTTCCTGCATTTTTCTTCCTCTCTTATTTCTCTTTCCTTTCTCTTCTCTCTCCACCTTATCCCGTCTGCAATGCGCACGCACTTCTGCCCCGCAATGTCTCGCCTTACCGCCATCTGAGATACCACCACGATCTCCTCTCTTGCCTCAACAGTCGTGCCACCGCCTCTTTCCTCACCATCTGCACGAGCTCGTCGGGAAGGAGGCGTTTTTAGGGGCATCCCCATCCACGCACCTGAAGCTGGTTTTTTTTTCAGCTCCACCATCTGCCGGTGCTGGAGGCATCATTCGAACAACCTAGGCGGCTGAATGAGCCAGGCTTGTCGGTGAAATTCACAAAATTTTACAACTGAAGAACATTATGCTAGATAAATATTTTTACATAACGAGAATTGTCCGGACTCTGAAAAGCTTATGTCTCCGAAACTACCATCCCCCAGCGTTATGAGGGTATAGTTCCCACGGTTTCAAATGTGGAGCTGCCTCTATTTGGCTGGAAACATTTTGAAATGGTTTCAAGAACGGGTGAAGAAGCTCCACCAAATGGTCAATTTCTACAGCGACATTAGCATCGTTTTCAATTAGTTTCACCATTCAGAACCCCCTCCTTTAATTTTCTTGTTAAAAATATGTACTGTACATGGACGCGATCATCATTCACCTCCTACTTCTTGGTATGACACGGTGCAGCACTATCAGGTTAAGAGTTTTACCAGCAATCACGGTAACGCACACCGGTACCATTCTTCACAATCAGAAACAATAGTCCAACAACGCCTCAAGGACTGATTAAGGCCCGTTTGGTTACAACGTGTTAAAGTTTAACTCCCATCATATCAATGTTGCGGCAAATACATGGAGTACTAAATGTAGACTAATTGCATGCATGTCGACACAGATTAGGAGTAATTTACGAGATGAATCTATTAAGCCTAATTAGTCCAAAATTGAAAACTTTTTATCAAATAAGATGAAAGTGCTACAGTGTTGATTAAACTTTAACACACAAACCAAACCGTCCCTAAACCCTTGCCAATCTTCACCAGAACAACGATCTCCAGCATCCAACTGTGCTTGATGAGTGGTGACTTTGCGAAGAGAACATTTTTCTTCGTTGGTCTTGTTTAGATTCCAGAATTCACCCTAAATTTTACTGTAAAAAAGAAGATTCCTCATCACATCAAAATACCGGCGAGTACTAAATGTAGATGAAATCAAAAACTAATTGTACAGTTTTATTGTACTTTACGAGATGAATATTTTAAGCCTAATTAATCAAGATTTGAACAATTATTAAAAAAAAGTGCTATAGTGCTCGGGGTGGCACTGTGCAGATTCGGCCAGCCCCGCGTGTTGTTGAACATCGTCTCCGATCCACTTCTGCGGCTACCTCCGGCAGGTTAACTGAATGACAATCGCACAATTCCCTAGGACGTCTTGTGCCATTGCAGTTGCACTTCTTGGCCACAGAATCTCCTTCCCAGCATCGGCGTGTGGCACTCAAGCGGCGCATCGCATGTACCGCGCTCTGGCAACGAAGCAGCAAGCCTCGTGACCTCGTCTCGTGCCATGGCCCATGGCCTCTTGAGACGCTACCCGTTGACGACGAGCATGGTATGACGACGTCCTTCAGTTCATGAGAAGAGGACGTGGAGCGAGCCGTTCTTGGTGGTGGCGCAGACGGGGCACGCGTCCACGGCGGCCTCGCACACGCGGCACAGGCACAGGTGCCGGCACGGGAGCAGCAGCACGCACGCCTCGCCGCCGCCACACGACTTGCACACCAACTTGGTGGACCTGGGCGCGCACGCGCCGCCGTCCTCGGTGGCGTGCGCGGCCGCCGCCGGCGCCTCGAAGCAACACGACTGCGCGTCCTCGGCCTCGCCGCCGCTTGCGCCGCCCGCGGCCGCAGCACCACAGCAGGGTGACTGCAGGAGGAGCTGGTCCAGCGTGGCGCGGAGGCCCGCGGCGACGGCCTCGTGGCTCCTGGCGACGCCCATCCACGCCTGGCACTCGGCGCCCGCCTGGCGGGCCTTCTCCTCGAGCTCCGCGTTGCGGCGGAGCGCGCGCTCCAGGTCGGCCTCCGACGCGCGCAGCCGCCCCGACGCGGCGCGGCCCACGGCGGCCAGCAGAGCACGGGCGTGCTTCCGCCGCGCCTCCTCCAGCGCCGCGCGCATCCTCTCTGCCTGCACGACGACATAGTATCACAGATTAGACACCATCTCATCTTGTGAAAGAGGTTGATTCCAGTTAATCGCGAATTGACAGATTAGAACCTCGATCGAACAATGGCCGAGCCGTACCTCGAGTGTAACGAGCGCGTCGATCTCCACGCCGTGTTGGTGCGTCCACGACGACAGGAGTTCCCGCGAGACGACGGTGGTCGCGCCATTTGCCACCCTCCCGCTGGTGGACGCGGCGCCGGAGCCCACGGCCCGGCTCCGCACGTCGACGAACGGTGGCACTGGCTGCAGGCGCTCCGTGCACGCCGGAGGCGTACCCAGGCGCTGATCTTCCAAGATACCACCGCCCGCTACGGGCGCCGCCGCCTGGTCCGCCGCAGCCTCAAGGCGCGGCCGCTTCCTCGGCAGGAAGCCGTAGCTGCACCAGGCGAGCTCGCTGAGCACCGCCGTGGTGTCCCCGATCCGGGCCGGTACCGGCACGCACCCGGCGTACTCGTCCAGGAACAGGGAGCCGCCCGCCGCCGGGGCTAGGTCGTGCGAGAAGTGCCGCGCCTGCACGGCCATGGCAGACGCGACCCAGGGAATGCGAAGGCGTTGGGGACGCGTTGCCCGTTGGGTGGGCAGTGGCAGTGGAAGAAGTGGGAATGGCCGGAGCCGGTGGTTCGCAGGCTCGCGCCGAGGACCCGAGGTGGTTATATATATCCTGTCACGGTTAGGGAAGCTATATGCCATGACTCCGGCTGCCTTGGGCTGGGTGGGGGAAGACGCAGCCGGCCGGTGCCTGCCAACAAAAACACACGTAGTAGATGCGGCGGATGCGTTTGAGGCGCGACAAAAGAGGATCGCTTTCGATCAGCCTGACCACCGCCCGGGCGTGTGCGTGGGGCATTGGGTGTGTGGACGCCGTTCTTTACTGTGAGCCTAGCAAGTTGCTGGCAATAGCATCGTGATACAATACAGCAGCCGTGGGTGTAAAGATATGATAAGTCATGAGTGTGATGTTGGGCGGTGGACCGGGCTTTATGGATCGATGTGATGCATGGGCCGGCCATTCCATGTTTCATGGCCGATGCAATCGTATAGTAGTGCGTGTCGTCGTGTCCTTTCTGCTTGGTTCTGGATCGGATTCGGATCGGATAGCTAACTAGGGCAATAACCGTGTCCATGCCACTAGTAAAAGCGATTTTTTTGCAGCTGCGGCGCGCCGGCCGGTCGAAGTCTTGGCCGTCGGAGACGGCTACCGCACGCGAGCGGGCCGTGAAAGCGCCGCCCTGCGAGAATCCGATCGATGCCACACCGGCCAGAAATTTCACCCTCGAACGACGAACCGTCACGCGATGCGGCCCAAACAATCGCTGGACGACGTGCGGTTGCGGTTTCAACGCACCGAGCGAGAGCCAGGAACCATGCAAATGAAAACTGGTTTTCAAAGGATTCGATTCGAGATGGAGGCAGGACCGGTTAATTGGATATGAAAATTGGATGACTGACGCCAGGACGTCCGGCCCTAGGACAGCTACGGAGCCGTTCGGCTGGAATTATAAGCCGGCTGAAAAACACTGTTGGCTGATTTTTTGTGAGAGAAAAATACTGTTCCGGCTGAAAAAACAAGCTGAATAAGACGGATTATAAGCCAGATGAACAGGGCCTACGGCCTGTTTAATACTTGTCATAGGAACTGTTCGATCTCAACTATGGAACCACGGAATAGCGTAATAGGAGTGTTCGTCCGCCCGTGTAATGGAATCATGGAATAGAAGGAGCGCCCACCCGTGCCGCGCCCAGTGGCGGACCCAAAGGGTAGTTCAGGTAGACCCAGGACTACCCTAAAATCTGGCCCAAGTCTCTTTACTGCTCTACATTTTTGGTACTCGAAGCCCATAAGAAGTCTGGCCCAACAAATAAAACAACAGGCCACTAGGGCAGCCATCGACCAGCGATACTCTTGCCGAGCCGCCCACGCCTCGTTCTGTCGCCTAGCCCCGACCCCAGCATGCACAAGCACGAGCGGCCCCGGACGCCGGCCGAGCTATCGATTGTCGACTCGCAGACTCCACCGCGCTGCCGCCACCAACGATAAGAGCTGACAGGGCGAGTGACCTGCTAGACCGCGACCGGCGCCCCAGGCCCCCAGCCTAAGGCCGATGCAAAAGCGTCGGCACCGAGCAGCACTGCTTCCCCAGGCACGCAAGACGCCGGCCTCCAATCCACCGGGAGCACCTCGTGAGTGTGCTTCTCCCGAATCCCATTATATTAAGCCTTAGAATAATATATAGTTTGGACATTGCACTGTAAAAATAGACTTAGGGATTGTGTATATGTGTTTACGTGAAATCAGTGTATGATTCATTAATACATGTTAGGGATTTGTTGTGAATAAAACCATAGCCTAAAATCGAAAGAAATTTGCTGCAATTTTCTAGAAAATTGAGGCATGTGAGACAAAAGTTGCCTCTGGTTAACTTATAGTTGTGTATGTATGCTGAATTATATAAAGTATTTTTTTATCTTTTTTGTTACAAAATTTTCTGTTGGATTTTATGGTACTGCATATGAAAAATTTGACAAGGATTACCCTAGTTTCAAATCCTAAGTCCGCCTCATGCCGCGCCGTCATCATCGAGAAGATGGGGAGGGAGCGGCGCCCACCTGCGCCTCTGGTTCGGATGCCTAGCCAACGCCGAGAGAAGGTGGAGACACCGAGGCGAGGTAGTTAAAGGCGAGGAGGGACCAAGATGCAACACCTGATCTACTTTTGAAACATCTAGATGCAACACTTGCAACATACGTATGAAGATTAAACATTTAAAACATCCATCTGAAATACTTGCAAAAACACCTGAAAACCATGTAAAACTTACGCAACATCCAGATAAAACACTTGCAACATATATGTGAAACATATACAACATTCAAATAAACACATTTGAAACATACGTCTAGAAAAATAGCTGAAACATTGGAAACAATAGCTTGCAACATATGTTAGAACCACTGCAACATATGCAACATCCCTATCTACTTTTGCAACATCCACATGAAACAATTGCAACGTCCAAATAAAACATCTGAAACACTTGAAACATACTCTTGCAACATGCGTTTTCAGCACACAATGCCACCTTGCTGCTCGGACGATTCGCAAAGGTTGCCGGCGGTGCGCCCCTGGGCGAGGACCTGCTCGGTGGCCTGGGCAAGCACCTGCGCGAGCACCCCAGGCGAGCATCTGTGCGAGCACCTGCTTGGCGGCTAAGTGGGCTGTGGCACGAATGCCGTGGTGTAGGTAAGCAGCGTGGTGGAGCGCGCAATGAGGAAGTCCGGCGGCGCGGTGGAGTCGGGTGTGAAGGTCCAATGGTGCCATGGATAAGGACGCGACATTGAAGGCCGAGTGTGCAGAGGGAATTCTGTTTTTCTTAGAGGGATGCGGACCGGAACGAGCGACAGCGGCGTCCGTCATCTCGGGACACCCGCACAAGAGCAGCACCGATGCGTAAAAGTACGTTCCACCAGTGGCGGACCCAGAATCATTTCATTGGGTAGGCATATAGTATAGGAACAGTGCTCTACAGTACGCTACAGTCTCGTTACAGTGCTCCATTACCTTGGTCGCCGGAAATCTGGGGTAGTCCTAGGACTACCTAAAACACGGCTGGGTCCGCCACTGCGTTCCAAGACCTCGGCTCAGCTAGCAAGTTTGGAAAGAGTTTAATTATTCGTACCAGAGGCGGAGCTAGAGTGAAAACGAGGGGGTGCACCGCTTCAACACTAAATTGACATATAAAATGCTATACTAAATAGTGATAAAATGTTAGATTTCTCCTATTATTTTAATTAAATATGTGGAGACAATATGATACTAGTACATGACATAATAATTGTCATACGATTTTTGAGAGGCCATTTACGAAACAAAATACTACCTCACTGTTGAATCCCACTCACATTACAAATACCTAAACATAAATCAAAATTCAGATTGACTTTTGATATTTTTATAATAGTGACTCAAACGTGTTTTTTCTAGATCCTGTGGCTCTAGATATAACCCGGACCTACATTGAAGTTGCCCACGGAGGCCTTCACTTTGGTTGATATATATCTTAATTATGCCTAATCTCTTAGATAATTCTTCAAGTGCCACATTAACAAGATGGGAATCAACAAGAATCACATAATTAAAATCTAATTAGGGTGCTCAATTAACTTGATGGGCATCGAAAATAATTGAACATATAATTAATTTTGGTTCCCTTATTTTCGGAATGATGATCGGTGAGTGAGGAAGATCATGGACTTTTCTCATATGGTTGCATGTACTGTGGCTGCCGTCAACCAGCGCGGCTGCAAGGGACCATCCTCGGTTGCAGTGGCCTGATTTTCTGCACTAGAGACTAGAATCGGAATTGGATATTCAAGGGGTGCAAGCGTGCAACCATGCATAGACATGCAGAGAGATGTGTAGTTGGAATCTAGAGATGGCTTCTCTGCAGCTGCAAGTGATTAAGCGAAGCAAAATGATTACAGCACTGGGTGCGATGCTTTGGATTTGGGGGTGCAAATGAGGTGGAAAATCAGGATTAACAACTTGTTTTCACCTTTTTCCTGGGTGCGGCTGCACCCACGAGTGACCATATGGATCCGCCCGTTGCGGCTCTTACTATACAGAGTATGTACATATGACGGATGAGGCGTCAGGTTTAGCGGTTGTGCTAGTGGTTCAAGCAGCACAGTAGTCGCCTCCTGTCCTTTGATGTCTACCACAGCATGCAGGCACGCAGGAGGCAGCACACATGCAGCACGTCAGCACCGTCTGGCAACAGATCACAAGGCATCTTTTGAATCAGCGACGAAGTTACCACACGCAGCCAGGCCGTAGACACGCACGTTCATCAGCACTCAAAACAGGCGAGGCCCCAGGCAGTCGCACAATTCTGCGCGAACATGTCCACGGAGAAAACACCAAAGCGCAGCAGGGCGCGTGGGTTGTGTTCTACGGAGAAAACACCGACTCATCTCTTCTAGCGGCAGACTTTCATCCCCCCTAACCCAATTCAACATGTTTGGAATCATGTTTGGAATCTTCTAGCACCCAAGTACCCAGCCCAGCCCAATCCTACGAAAAAGATGCACCCAACCCAAACCGATCAACGTGACATCAATAAAGACCTAGGCCTGTTGGTACAGCTCTGGCTCCAGCTAAAACAGTACCAGTTACAACTTCTTTTATGAAGCAACTTGTTTGATGAAGCAGTTTCATAGCGTTGACTCAAACCGTACGCGTCATGTACATGAGCCCACGTACGTGTTTGACAAACGGATTTATTTATTATAACTAAAAACTAAAGCAGATCTGCATCTCAACTGCTTCCTCTGTAGCCAGGTCCGAAGAAGTATGTGCCGACACAAGCATGCATGAGGTCGACTGGAAAAGAACTCGTGGAAGCTGCTGACGAGACCAAGCCAGCCAGACATTGCAAAAGAAAAAGAGAAGAGAGGACGTGTCTATCCACATGCCGATCGGTCAAGATGACGACCGACCTGTGGGCTGTGGCACTGGCACGCATGTGCGATCTTGCATTGTGAGCTTTGATCGAATTGTAAGTGACCCTGACCCTGACGGCAACACACGCAGTCACGCTGCATGCATGCGCTCTGTTGCGGTGTGCGCCGATAGTTATGCAGGTGAAAAAAGAAAATCAACAGCTCCTACGCACTTGCCCTTCCTCGATCTGCTCATATCCTGCGGGCACCAACGCTACCGTCCTCGACAGATAGAGATAGGCCATCTCGCATGCGATTCATGAGCTAGCAACAGATGATGAGCCATGTTTAGGTCGCACTGACGCGAGGATAAACGACATTAATTACAACCACGTTCGGTTCATCTCATCTGGAACCACTCACGTGTGCGGGGTGCGTGTGCGTGACAGGGCGAAACACAGTGCTCTGGTCATCGCGCTGTGCACCGCACGCACGATGCCTCCAGTCTCACGCCGCTATAGCGACAGTGCGTCAGTGCGAGTGTGCGACTCCGACGTACACGGCACCTCCGACGTTCACACTCACGCCAGGCCAAACAGAATTCGGGCGGACACCGGCTGCGTTCGCGTGGGTGCAGGGTGCCTTGGCTGCCTACGTCGCTGGTCGAGCTTGTCGTCTTTGCGCATGCTTTTCCGCCGGTTCTCCCTCCGAGGACGGACCCCTATCGCCCGGTCATCTTTCTTTGGCTCTCCCTGCCTCCGATCCGCGGGAGCAAGAGCGAGTGACGGAGACCAAAAGAGAGCGATGGCGAGTGACAGAGCAAAAAACACAACTAGAAACTGAATAATGGACTATGTATTTATGGGTTAGCGACATTAATTCACGCATGTCACGTCGAGGGAGACCTCTTGCTGCCATGTGCAAACTTAATTAATCAAGCAGCCGCACACGCGGACACGGACAAGGAAAATGGAACGATACAGCGACGGGAGGGCGACACCGTTTTCTCGCTCGTCGTGCCCATCGTCACACTTTGTTCGCCGATACCTTTCTGCGCCAGAGCCTACCTCACCTTGACACCTTTAATTTGCTGGCGCATCCGTCGTGTATCGACAGGACCAGCAGCTAGCAGATACCAATGCCAATTAATCTTGATGATGATTCTTGTCGCCCAGACTGTCGAGTTCAAATCTGACGGGTCACAACGGCCTTGCCTTGTACATCCCGGCGTACTGTAT
Organism: Saccharum hybrid cultivar R570; assembly: GCA_038087645.1. Taxonomy (NCBI): domain Eukaryota; kingdom Viridiplantae; phylum Streptophyta; class Magnoliopsida; order Poales; family Poaceae; genus Saccharum; species Saccharum hybrid cultivar. Next base: position 2,303,964 of record JAQSUU010000541.1, read on the forward strand.
ACAGCAGCTGCTAACCGAACGCATGTGAACGTGATCCGCATGTCAGGCCATGTGCTTTGCTTCTTGTTTCGGCACGGCTCGGTCCAGAGCCAGAGGAACAAGTCATCACAAACAGTTCCTCCGTACTGCAGTATTGCTGTTCAATTCATAGGTCGCTTGCACGGCGTTGGGGGCCACGCCGCGCGCCCAGCGATCTTTCGTCATCGCCCATGCCACCCATCCAGGCACCATGCCACCATCAGAACAGACGTGCAAACGTGCATGGCACCTCCACCGACCACCAGCAGTGAGAGTTCCTACTGAGGCTCAAAACGATTGATGGTGCCGGCCGGGCGGCCTTTCGCGAATGACCATCCGCTTGTACTAGGATTCAAGAGACCGGGACAAGGAGCGACGCGTTCTTGGCAGCCGCGCAGACGGGGCACGCGTCCACGTCGGCCTCGCGAGGCACAGGCACCGGTGCCGGCACGGGAGCAGCACGAGGCCGCCGCCGCCGCCCCCTTTGGTCCGCGGCCGACGCCGGAGCCTCGAAGCAGCACGACCCCGCGTCCTCGGCCTCGCCCTCACCGTCGCAGGGGCCGTCGGGGCAGGTCGCCGCCGCAGCAGTGGCGGCCGCGCAGGCGGGCGACAGGAGGAGGAGCTGGTCGAGAAAGGCGCGTGTTGAATTAGAACTTAGACTAACAGGATCTTAACTTGACCTAAACATGATCACTAACTCATCTTAATGTGGAAACTAATTTTAGATACTAACCAGAGCCTGGGGACGCCATCTGTGTCGCTGGAGATGTGATGGAGTTGACGTAGATGAAGTAGATGTATTGATCTTCACCAATTGAGAGTTAGAATTCTCTCTTGATGAAGAGCTTGTGTAGATCTGTAGCAACAGTATGTTGACGTGGGAGACGACCTTCCTAAACCCTCCGGTGCCTTAGTGACAGGTTGTGTGATTTGTTTCACGTGGATAGAGCCACCGGGGCGTCTCCTCTTATTTATAGATACGCTGTGGGCCAAGGGGCCGAACCCTACAAGATCTAAGGGTTGCCGCTGATCACGGCATATCTAATCTGTTGGATATGCATGACAGGTGGACCAGAAACTTAATTAATAATTAATCTCATAATTAATATTGGGATTAGCCGAGATCACATTACAGCATTCTTCCACTTGGTCGAATGACTAATGCACTAATGTTCGTTTTATACTTATGTTCACACTCAGTACTACAGCAAGACCAGACCAATGCGCCATCAGCGGTATTAATCGCCACTGGGACCCCATTACCCATAGTTCACTGCAATATCTTATTAGAATGCTTATTACTTAATAGGAGTATATGACCTGTCAATGTTACCAGGAATTAAGTTAGAGACTCTGCACTAGAACCAAATTGATTTGCGCGCTTATAAATAGGATAAGTGTTAAGCCTCAAATAATCAAATATGCTAGCATCAGCTTAGTTCTTATTTTTCTCAAGCTTAATAATTTGATCGTGGGTTCTTTCTTTCACAACATTTAATCAATGTTCTTCGCATCAGCATTTGATCTGTTGTTACTCGAAATAATACTGCAACTTAATTGTAAGTCTATAGCAATATGTCAATACTTAATCTTGGGATAATGTCTCTTAAGCCACGTGGCCTGTCGTTTTCATGCCACTAATTGAGTTCTTCTTAAAACTAGTTATATTTTAGAGCTTTGAATGAAAATTGTCCTTTTCTACGAGAGTAGGTATAATCTAATTTGTGCACATTCTTATACATACTCAAGAGAATTGGCAATAAAATAATTATTAATTTCTATAAGTGACATAATGTAACACCTCTGGTGTTACGAACTCGCTTAGCATCCGGATTAAGACCCAAGAGAAATTAGCAAAACAAGTTCTCGGATTTAAAAAAAATTAAAACACACATGAAATGATAAACAAATCTTATGTGACTCGCTTTTGTGGTTGAGAGAAATCAAATAAATATCTAAGTTAATTTACTTAGTGTGTAAAAATGCTAATGAAAATTCTAACAAGAAAAATAGAATAAGTAGTTTTAATTGTTTGGCACGAAAAATAATTTCTATAAACAAAAATAAAATATAACTTGTGTATAGTGCTTAAGTAAAGTTGATGAGCGAGTGGTGTAGATGGAAATGCAACTTTAATTTTTGGAAAATAAATGTTGTTAACTAGTGTTCTTGGGAGCTCAAAAATCAAATTTGAAATTAAGATAAGCCATTTTTCGTTAAGTTGGCAAACATCTGAACTTATGTTTAAAGTACTACTTCTAGCGAATTATATTGTGCAAAATAATTAAATAGTGCTTAAATATTTTGTCCCTATGGTTTGGTATGAAGTATGGACTATTGCATGAGATACTGGTTAGTTGAAATTAATAAGGTTTAGACCTTTTAAAAATTGTGACAAAAGGGTTAATGGTTGTTTAGTCCAAACCGAAACCATTGGTTTTTTTTTTCTAAGTTTGGAAGGGTGAGACAATGCCATTTTGGCATTTAAATTCTAACTAAATTGTTTAAACACTAACTTCATGTTCTTGTCCTGTTGGTTGCCTCTAGGTAAGTATTGAGCATGGTGTAGGTTGCAGTTGTGTTGGATGTCACTTTGCCCTCCTTAAAATTTGCCCAAACTTTGTTGGAACGTGCTGTGAACTATGTTGCTGGTGCTCTGTTCGTGCCGGCACTCCAGTGACGAGCCTATGTTGCCAATCTTTTATCTTCCTCTCAGGTTGCTCTTGGTCATGACGATGCTTCGCTAGATCGCTGGCAGTGTTGGCTTTAGGTTAGTGGAATTGGTTGAACTCTGTCGTGTTGATCAGCAGCCTTTGCTTCGCTTAAAAACGCGTGCACGTCACTAGTTGCTGTCGCTTGGCCTAAGTCGGTGGTCACCGTGCGCACGCGAGCGCTACTGGCGCCGAGCTCAAGCCGTGGCCAGGCTGTTGCCGCTGGCCAGCTCGCGTGCCCTGTCGGTGCTGAGTGGCATCCCTTCCTAGCTTTGGCCAGTCTCGGTTGGCTGCGGCATGGCTCCTGTACTGCTCCGCAAGCGCGCCACGCTCGAGTGGCTGGCCGCCGTGCCGCGCGCAGGGTTGAGCCGAGGCTGCGGCTGTCGTCGCTCAACCAATGTGGCGCTCGCCTCGCCCTCCAATTCATCTACCGCGTTGAGCCTGCCACTGCCCGCCACGTCTGGGTCGACTGACCCCGGTCACAGTGGCGATGGTGATGCCTCTCTACCCCGCTTTGGCCCCGTTAGGCGACGCCGGTGAGCCCTGCTCGGGTCCTGCACTACATTCCAAGCGCTTCGCATCAAGCCTCCAGTCTCGTTATTTGTGTGCACGTGCTTGTGCTGCCGCCATCGATCAGAGCCACCCCGTCTTAACCTGCTCGGGCTCGCTCGTGTGCCCTCTCCACGACCGCACCATGCACAGCGCCACCGCACTTTCTTCCCTCCTAGAGTCAGTGGGCTTCGCAGCACAATTCCTCACTCTAGTCGGTATCTTAGGAAGTCGGCTAGCCGTCCCTTTCCCCTCAAGCCTGGCCGAGCACTACTGACCGGCAATTTGGTGTTTTGCTCACCACTCGGTCATGTGCGCCGCCGAGCCGGTAGGTTTGGGGGGTAAGGCCCGTAGGGTTGATAGCAGTTCAATTGCTCGTAACCCCAAACTCGCCTTGACTCCCTCTATCCGGTGCTCGCGCTATTTTGGCCAGGGTACTCGTCGGTGGTGTGGTGACATGTCGGTGTCTGACTCGGGGCATCGCCACCGTGCCGGGCGCCCGTGGCCAGGGTTCCCATGTCTTACTCGCCTCAACTAGTTGCGCGGCTGGCTTCGTGGTAAGCCCTTTCTGCTCCCCTGCAATCTCTATCAACTCTTTAGCCCGTAGGTTCATCGAAACAGGCGCACCGCCGTGGCGGTTGGTCCGCCGGCATGAGCAGCGTGTTAGAGTCACCATTTAACTTCTAATCGCTGCCCTGGGTTTCACTTTTGCTCCGCGATGCTCATCGGCTTGCTCGTTGGGCCGATGCCTCGCTCTGTTAACCGGTGTAGGTGCGCTGTGTCAGCCGAAGTCACGCCGTCGCACGAGGTGCATTGGGGGACCAACTCAGTGAGAAGGTAGGGTTCTTGGGGGTGCTCGATGCAAAACGTGTCTCTAGTGCAATAGTGCGCAGAGTCACCGCATAGTAATCTGATAAGCCGGGGACTCTTTTGCAAAATGCGCGAATACGCTCGCGTAGTGGGCCAGTTGGGCCAGCCTGCTGGAGTGTGGCCACGCCCCGCGCGGGCCGCTGGCCAAATGGGCAGCTGGCAGCCTTTTTTTTTCTGAAGTAATTATAATTTAGCTTCAAGGCTGATATTGTAAATTCAAAATAGAATGGTATGCGAGTCCAAAACGGTGCAACTAATTTTATTAGGATCCTAAACTCATGATCTATCTGCTAGTATATCTTGCTCACATAGTTTTATAATATTTTCAGGGTTCTCTAATTAAATTAAGATGCTTAATATTATTAAGATATAAACTTATAGGAATTTTTGTGACAAATTGGTGATAGTGTTGACTCTAAAAATTTCACAGTAAATTCCTAACATTATTAGATGTTCACTGTAATTTTTTAGCTCCAGAATAATAAGTTTGCTAAGATAGCTAATGAGTCCTAGTTCAAATATATATTAAATCAGTGAAATGGATAAAGAAACACCTTGGGTTTGTATAACTAAAATATTTGTTGGGAAATAATGCCTTATCCAACAACGTGGATATGTAGCCTAGTACGTTAGTCTTTAGAGCTAGCTCATTAGCTTGAGAGGCATAATCGTATGATAAGAGTTGCGATTGCTATTGATTAATTACGTCTCTGTGTTGCATCCACGTATATCATAATAGGAACAACAATGGATCACGGAGTCATCTAGAGTAGTGAAAAAGATGGTGCCTTGATGATTGTGCTACCACGATAGAATGCTAACTTTTGGTTATGTCTTACCAAGGCAAGCCTCGGTGCATAACTCCTATTATTCTACACTTTATATATATATATATATATATATATATATATATATATATATATATATATATATATATCCTATGAGTCTTACTAGTATGACAAGATCATGTAGATTGCTATGCTATAGGACCCCAGTAAAAGTCGAGTGATTACCTGTCACTCACGAGAGATAGAAAAAGATATTACTATTACTATTATCATATTACCATCACATAGAATACATATGGATAATAATTAGAGACTGGGTGGGACTGTACTTTGGATTTAGATTTGGACTTGCTCAGGCAACCGAGCGAGGCTCTGGTTGCATTTGTCCCACTTGCACCGATTGAGGACCGTCCGTTGCTATGGATGGTAGTCAGGTCATAGACTTATTATCCTAAACACATACTTGCTTATGGGAAAGGAAAGACTTGTTACTCTCTTATCATGGATTCTGGCTGTTTTCGGACCAACTTTTAGGGGTGGGTATTAGGTGGAGGTCTAAGCACCATACTGAGGCTGGGTCTCTGGTGTTGGGGGCTTAGAGTCCAAGTTTGGATGAGGATCTGGACCCCTTAACAGAAGTGAAACAGGTTGATCTTGTTTGTGCCTGGGGTACAAGCGAGGCGTGTGTTTCGGGGTACCCAGCTGGGATACATTGGTTCGCGAATCGCCGTTTTTATGAGACGGTACCGACTTGGCTATGGTTTAGCACCATAGTAAGAACTAAAATATGGAAGGTGATAAAATGGTTCTGATTGCTTACCACATGCTTGGAAGAAGTATTGGTACTTACAAAGAATGGCTAGGTAATGAACTAATTATGACTGCTAATAAAAATTGAATATAAGGATGCATGTTTATTAACGCTTCCTGCAGATGCAATGAACCCAACATCCAAATAGCCTTGCATATCCTTGAAGTTTTTTAATTTCTCCTGTTGGATAAATCTTGCTAAGTACAATTGAGTACTCAGGGTTTTACTCTACCCAATCGCAAGTGACATGTGCTGGTAGAGCTAACCTTGTGTGTGGAAAGCCTCCCGGTGGGCTCAGCAAGGGTCTCCTTATGTTGCTGACACAGAGTTTAATACAACCTTCACAAATAATGTCTTTGAAAAGAAAAGCCTATAATCTGCTATCCTCATATGTATATAATTATGACTCCTGCTTAACGTTCACTAGCTTACAAGTAAATTTTAATTCCGCTAAAACTCTAATCACTTGTTTTATTCCGCTGTTGTAATTATCTTGTTTATCATTCTTCTATTGTATTAAGTGATGTAAGAAATGCCTAAGGATGTTGTAAGCTTTATCCTCTCATTTATGATCCTGACAAAAAATATGGATTTTTGAGTTCTCTGTTTGGGTGCGCTTGACGAAACAACATGATTTAGTGCACTCTTTTGGGTACTTAGTGTCTAATGGAGGACAAGTACTCTGTAGAGGGCATTAGATCGGGCGGTTCTACCACACATAATGATTCTTTTAGTGCCTCATCAATATCTTAAAAATTCTTTAGCACCTTCCAGTAGACCTGTACTGGATTAATACTAATATTTTGCCAAGTATCCCGATGCCAAGTATTGACTTGGAGCATTCTTAGAGTTAATGACAGTTGAAGCATATGGAACGACTTCCTCTTCAACTATCACTATAACTTATTCTTAAAATATTTAGGATGATTAAACTTAATGCATTATGCAACTGCATTATGCGAACAGACAGGCATGGCATTACTTATTCAAACTCTATCACCTAAGCATTCATTTGATATGCCTTTTGTGATAGTCCTAGTACTCAATTGGTCATGTATTGGTGTATCTTAATAGCCAAAAACTCAGAGGCTTCACCAAAATATATCATATTAAAAATTTGGGCGAGTAGAAAACTCTTATGTGACATTTCTATTGCCACGTAACTCAACTTCACCCATGTAGAGTATAAGGACAATAAACTTTTCCACCATTTCTTATAAACATATGTAACAGAACCGACCAATTATACGAGATTAAGTAAGAAAATCATCCACCGAGCAGACGATGTAGCAAACTTAAGCCCGTATAACCCGGTAGTTCGTGAAATCACGACGGATTTCAAACCAACTTACATACCAGCCAAGATCGTAATAAGTTCAGCGGTCACCATCACAAGTTACATAAAAGTTCGCGTCATAAATACATCGGAGTTTAAACATAGTTATTACAAACCAGTTCAAATAAAAGTAGCGAAAGCATTTAGTTCAAATCACACACTCACACAGGGTTCAAAATACAGTGCCAGCTCAGGATCATCTTCCAACAAAAGCATCAGACGAGATGTAGTGAATGACCATTGTCCATGGTCCTAAGCTTCTCTCATCGCAGGATAAAGGCAGTTGATACAGTAGCCGTAATACATCTGCCCATCTGCAACAAGTGGGAACAAACCCCTAAGTACGAGAAAGTACTCAGCTAGACTTACCCGACAGAACAAAAATAAATGACACCAAGGATCATGACAGGCTTTCTGGTGGGGGTAGCTGACTCATTTGCAAAAAGGCATTTTTAGCATTTAAAGAATCTTTCCAAAAGCTTTGCCTCAAGTTCAATCTTTATTAACATGTCAACTACATTTGCACCTGTACTAGAGTAACATATAATTAAACAGGTAAGGATAACCAATGATCATTAACAACCTTAATCATGTCATATTCCATATAACTGTCCAAGTGTTCCATCAGAATTACTACGATGAAGTCACTCAAGTCAAGTGCTCACTATCCAGTGAACGATGGCGATTCGAATCGATTATTAACCAGCTGGTAATTTATTCCTAACACAAACCTCACTCGCCCGCTAAAGTGAGGTGTTGGTCACCGAGTCAACCATTCAGGTAAAGTCGCGAGCTTGCCAGGAACCACATGTACCTGGGGGCCGCTCGACAGCTCTTTGGCCTTATCATCGCGCCCCCGTATCCTGCCACTACTGCTGCGGTACAGTGCGTTGCGGGCAATCCACTTGGCCCGAATAATCTCCCAGCTTCGCGGTCGAAAGGTACATTATTCGGCCAGCTAAATGTAAGGCATGCGTTCAACATGACTCGAGGCCCAACAACGGTCAGTCCTTAATCGACACAGACGGAAAACACTACAGTTCGAAACCCTGCAAGTTTCCGTTCGGTCTCAATTTCACATTAACACTTAGCTATTCTCAGATGACATACTTTCTCAAGCAGATCCAGGTAACCACCTATAGCTCGCAGGTGACATGAAATCACCCGACTTCTACCGGTCTAAGCAAGCTAAGCAATTACTTGACTGCGAATAACAATGTGACAAGGATAGGGTAGAGCAGAGTAAGCAAGGTATAATGCAGCAACGGTTACAAACAACTCCTAAACATAATGCAGCAGTTAAAGTAAAGCATTAATAAAATATTTGCAAACCGGGGAGAAAAATGCTCCGGGGCTTGCCTCTCTCGAAAGAGCTCGGACGGTGGTCTGGGCACTCTGGAAGATCCTCACCGACCTCCTCGTCGGCCTTGGGCACCTCCTGCTCCTTGGGGTGCTGTTCCGGCTCCTCGGGAACTGCTACAGGAGTTACTTCCTGCGATCCTGTATGATGCAAATGTATAAGTGCTTATGTCTAGGTGCACTGCAGAAATGACATGTAATGATCATGATGAATGAAATGTAGATAAATAGGTTTACTTTATTTCATAAAGTAGGAATACAATTTTTCTACAAGGTAGTCAACATCATCCAAGAACATATACTACAAGCACATGTCATCTACTGCATTCTCTTCTATTGCTACTATGCTAAGTCAACACATCTTATTAAATGCATCAAAGATACATCAAAGTAAACCCTATTAACTACTCATGCATTAACAATGTTAATTAAACCCTAATTGCAACTAGGTTTGAACAGCAATACCTCTTTTGGTAGCACAGAAAAATCTGAGAAAATTACAGTAGCTTTCTATCATCTAATCTAGCATACCACAAAAATTTCATTGCATTTGGATTGCTAGAACTGCCTACACAAAAATAACAAGCTAGGGCCTAAAAATGAGCATAAAAATACTTTATACTATGAAAAGTATCAAACAACAGATTTAGCATTTTTCCTACATTCTACACAATCAACAATCACCATAGAAAAAGTATTACATGCAAGTTTTATTCATCTTTTTCTCTCTAGCAAAAATAACAATTATTAACAATATTAAACACTTGTACTACACATCAAGATTTTTCTACATAACATGCATGACATATATTTTTCCTAGAAAGTACATCACAAAAGAAAATTATTACAAGTGGAACCATATTTTTCTGAACTTTCTATGATTTATTACCTATTTAACAAGAAAATAGCAATTTTAGTGATTAAATAGAAACCCTACAGAAAAATATTTCAAACTTGACATGTAATATTTTTAAACTGTAGATCTACTCATGAGAAACATTACAAAATTGGTTTCATAATTTTTGGAGCTAAAATGAGCAAGTTACGGATTTTAGAAACCCTTTTAACAATTTCTGAAAAATCATTTTCGAAAATCCTTTTTAACAACAGCCGCTGGAAATGCTGGGTGCACCCGGTGTAGTGCACACGCATGCATGAGAGGAGGCAGACAGGTGGGCCCGTGACCCCACGAGTCAGCCACACAGAGCAGGGGAAAGCGCTAACCGCGCGGTTCTCGCCGCCGGTGAGCTCGCCGGCGGTGAGGTCACCACCAGCGGCTTCCCCGCGGATAGGCGAAACCGAGGGTGCCTCGCATGTGGCCAGACGAGCTTGGCATCGAGCTCGCCGGCGGGCATGGCGGCACGGTGGCTTGGCCTATCGTCGACCGACCAACACCGACCGAGAGGGGCCGCGCGGGGTGGTCTGCGAGCTTCACCGCGTGAATGCGGTGCTCGTGCGCTCAAGAAATGAGCGAGAAGGAGGATGGAGGGGTGAAGTCCACGGAGCAGAAAGCTCCAGCGAGCTTGGCTCTGCTCCGGTGAGCAATTCACACGGAGAGGAAGCTTACCACGAGCAACTGATGCGAGCACTGGCTGTGCGATGGAAAAGCGAGGCTCGGGGCAAGACGGAGCGGCTCGCGATGAGATGGAACGGCCAGAACGCCGTCTCCGGCGATGGCACATGCGGTGGCGGAGGCGGGACTGCGGCTGCTGCTGCTGGCTCGCTGCTGTGAGGCGAGGAGAGGGAAATGGAGGCGGTAGCTGAGGCGGGCGAGCGCGCGGAGGGAGTAGGCGGGTGCGGAGGGACGCGTGGCGCGCGGTGTCGGCGACGTACGGCCACGCGGAGGCTAGCTTCTGCCGCGGCGACACGGCATCACGCGCGCGCGTGGGCGGGCGGAGGCAGGTTTGGACGCGGGAAGCTAGGCCGGGCCGCTTGCGCGAGCAGGCCGAAGCGGAGGCGGCTGCCCGCTAAGGCCAAAAATTCATTTTTCTTTTATAAATGAAATTCCAGATTTTATAATTTGATTCAAATTTAAATTTTGAAGATGAAAAAGACATTTTCACAAGTTGCCCCCAAAATAAAAGTTATTCAAAATTTAATTCTCTACAACTTTCATTTAGTGCACTTTTCAAAATTCTAAATAGGTTTTGAATTAGTGATTTAAAGTCAAATTTTAAATAAAAACTCATTTTTCTGGAATAATTTTTAAAAGCAAAATTTGAGGAGATTTTGAATACAAAAAATTGCTCCAAAAATCATGTTAATTATTTCTAAGTCATTTAGAGTTATAGCCCAACAAATTTTTACCACTCTTAGCTAGAAATTGAAATACTTTAGGGTTCAAACCTGTGTTTTCATAATTTAATTAATTCTAACTTAAATTGCATGCGATGATGAACATGTATGAAATGCTAATGCTCATGATTTGGGATATGAATGCATGCTTTACACCTAGGGGTGTTATAGCCCTCCCCCCTTATAAGAATCTCGTCCCAAGATATAGGTTATGAACCATTTGTTATAAAAATCCTCATAAGCTTTTTGTAGATATTCACCTGTTTCCCAAGTTGCATCTCCTTCATCATGATGACTCCACTGTATCTTATATGTTTTCACCACACTGTTTCGAGTAACCCTTTCTTTATAGTCCAACACTTGAACCGGTTGCTCACGATATACCAGATCTGATTTGAGCTTTATGCCTTGAGGTTCGATTCTTTCCTCTACAACACGCAAACACTTCTTGAGATGCGATACATGAAAAACTGGGAATATAGCACTCATTGTCTCAGGTAACTCTAACTTATAAGCGACTGGACCTTTTCTTTCCAAGATCTTATATGGTCCCATAAATCTGGCTGCAAGCTTTCTGCGTACTCCAAACCGTTTCTTCTTCATTGGCGTAACTTTCAGATAAACATAGTCACCAACTTCGAACACAAGCGGTCTCCTTCTTCTATCCGCATAGCTTTTCTAACGTGATTGAGCGGCTTTCATATTTTGCTGAATGATATGAACTTTCTTCTTGGCTTCTCCCACAAAGTCAATACCGTAGTATCTTCTTTCTCCTGGCTTGATCCAGTTAAGTGGTGTTCTACACTTTCTGCCATACAAAGCTTCGAATGGTGCCATCTTGATACTTTCTTGATGACTATTATTGTAAGCGAACTCCGCTAATGGTAACCATGACTCCCATGAACCTCTGGAAGATAACACACAGGCTCTCAACATATCCTCTAGAACAGCATTAACTCTTTCGGTCTGACCATCTATTTGAGGATGATAGGCAGTGCTACGAATTAAACTAGTTCCCAGACCTTTATGCAAGTGCTCCCAAAAGTGAGCAGTGAACTGTGACCCTCTATCAGACACTATAGTCTTCGGTATGCCAGGCAACCTCACAATCTCTGCAATATACTTCTCTGCATATTGAGGTGGTCGATAACTTGTCTTGATAGGTAAAAAGTGAGCTGTCTTCGTAAGACGGTCCACGATTACCCAAATCGAATCATGTCCTTTTTGAGTAGTGGGCAAACCTATGATGAAATCCATACTTATATCATCCCACTTCCAACTAGGTACGGACAAAGGTTGCAACAATCTGGCAGGTCTCATATGAATAGCCTTTACCCTACAACATGTGTCACATCTGGCTACATATGCTACAATCTCTTTCTTCATTTTTGTCCACCAAAAACGAGGTCTTAGTTCTTGGTATATTTTGCTACTTCCGGGATGGATAGATAACCTCGAAAGGTGAGCCTCATCCATAAGTTTATTCTTAAGCTCTTGATCCTTGAGAACAACAAGACGGTCGTCAAACCATAACACGCCATGTTCATCCACTCTAAAGTGCTTGGATGGTTCCTCTTTAATATTTTCTTTGATATGGAATATCCCTTTATCGGTTTTCTGGCCTTCTATTATCTTACTCTCCAAAAAACAACTAATCTAAATACTGTGTAACACGGTAGGATGCATTAGATCAAAACCATTTTCGAGCAAAGGTTGCGCATTCAGGCAATGTGACTTTCTACTCAAAGCATCTGCCACTACATTGGCCTTTCCAGGATGATATTGCACATTCAAGTTGTAATCTTTGATCAATTCTAACCATCTTCGCTGTCTCATGATCAATTCAGGTTGGGTGAAGATGTACTTAAGATTCTTATGATCGATGAAAATATTGCACACATTACCAAGTAAGTAATGTCTCCAAATTTTTAATGCATGCACTACGGTAGCAAGTTCAAGATCATGCGTCGGATAGTTGATCTCATGCTTTCTCAACTGACAGGAGGCATAAGCAATGACTCTTCCTTCTTGCATAAGAACACAACCTAATCCTGTTTTTGATGCGTCGCAAAACACATCAAAAGGTTTCTCAATGTCCGGTTGCGCTAGAACTGGAGCGGTGGTCAACAGTTTCCGCAAGGTGTGGAAAGCTATCTCACACTCCTCTGTCCACACAAACTTATGATCTTTCTATAACAGACTTGTCATTGGCTTGGCAACCTTTGAGAAATCTGGGATAAAGCGACAATAGTAACCAGCTAATCCTAAGAAACTTCTAACTTCCGAAACTATGATTGGTGTCTTCCAATCCATGACCTCTTGCACTTTACTCGGATCTACAGAAAGTTCATTCTCTGACAGAATGTGACCAAGAAAGGGAACTTTCTTCAACCAAAATTCACACTTGCTAAACTTAGCATACAACTTATGATCTCTAAGTCTGGTTAAGACAATTCTCAGATGCTCTTCATGATCTTTCTCATTCTCCGAGTATACTAGAATATCATCAATGAACACAACCACAAACTTGTCCAACTCTGGCATGAAAACTGTATTCATCAGATACATAAAGTATGCAGGAGCATTTGTTAAGCCAAAGAACATAATAAGATACTCATACAACCCGTATCTGGTAGAAAAAGCGGTTTTCGGTATATCTTGTGGTCTAATCTTTATCTGATGGTAACCTGATCTTAAATCTATCTTAGAGAACACTCTGGCTTTGACTAACTGATCAAACAAAACATCAATATGAGGTAAGGGATACTTATTCTTGATAGTTACAACATTAAGAGGCCTATAATCCACACACATCCTCAAAGTACCCTCTTTCTTTTTCTTCACAAACAAGGCAGGATATCCCCATTCAGACTTACTTGGCCGGATAAACCCCTTTTTCAACAACTCTTCTAGTTGCTTTTTTAGCTCAGCTAACTCATCCGGAGGCATCCTATAAGGTCTCCTTGAAATTAGAGCTGTCCCGGGGATCAACTCAATTCCAAACTCAACATCTCTATCTGGCGGAAGGCCAGGTAACTCATCTGGAAACACATCCGAAAACTCACACACGACCGGAATCTGATGAATCGGAATGACTTCCATAGCACATGTCACACTCATAAGGTCTATTATTTTGGGCAATGATACCTGAAAAGTACCCTCTCCCTGGGGATCCTTCAGGGTAAGTACCTGACTTCCTGTATCTATAACCGCTCCCCATTCCTTCATCCAATTCATCCCTATGATGACATCCAGAACTAGTCCAGGCATAACTATCAAGTTTACTTGAAACTTTTGACTACCTAACTCAAGAGTTGCCCCTCTAACCATCTGATTGGTTAAAACATCAGCCCCTGCTGAACTTATACGGTAACCATAACTTAAGTCTGTGCATAGTTGTTCATGTTTCTGTGCAAATGCTTGACTCATGAAAGAATGCGATGATCTAGAATCAAATAGAACAACTGCAGAGTTTTGGTTAACAGGAAACTTATCAGCAGTTACGGGCTCTCCCTCAGGAATCTCGTCCACCGTGGTGTGGTGTACTCGAGCATTATAGGTCTGTTGCTTCTTTCTGGGTGGATAAGTACAGAACTTGGAAAAATGGCCTGGCTGATCATAATTGTAACAGGGTCCCTTCACTGTACCAGCAGATCCTATAGCTCCCTTCGAGTTACCTTGTCCCGCAGTTGCGGCTGTCCTTGCTGGCGGCACGGTCATCTTGTACGGCTTCTGTGGTCCTTTGTAGTTCTGTGTTTTATGCTGCAGTGGCCTAAACCTTGCACCAGGTCCTGACGGACGATAGGTCGAACGATTAGCAATGAAAACTCTTGGCTATGACGGTCCTGACTCAAAGGCTCTCTTACGAGTCTTGGATGCAGTGTACGCGTTGTTGTTCTTCTCTTGTCTCAGACAATCACTGATGAAGTCATTGAATCTGGCGCGGGTATTGGTACCCACATGCTTCATCATCTTCGGACCTAACCCTCTTTTGAAACTAGCAATTCTCTTAGCATCTGTGTCAACCATGTCGGGAGCATAACGACACAAGTTGTTGAAGGCATGCAAATACTGTGTTACGATTTTGGTGCCCTGATTTAACACCAAAAACTCTCCCAACTTCATCTCAACCAGCCTTGGTGGAATATAAACTCCACGGAAGGCTTTAGTGAACTCTCTCCATGAGATTTGAGCATTTGGAGGGAAGGTGGTGCGATGATACTTCCACCACATCCCTGCTAGTCCTTGTAACTAATGTGCAGCATACTCTGTCTTCAGTACTTCAGTCAGCCTTAACACACGGAACTTATCTTTCATAGTGTTAATCCATTCTTCAGCGTCAAGTGGCTCGGTTGCTTCCTTGAAAATTGGTGGCCTAGTGTCCATGAAATCCTTGAAGTTGTTATACTGATTCACCCCATTGCCACCACCTTGGTTGTTACCACGTTGAACATTGTTGGCAATGGTATGCAGAAAATCTTCCATGTTTTTCTGGGACTGCTCGACATTGCGCTGACTTCCAAGAAACTGCACAAAGAATACCTCTGCAGTGAGCAGTGGAGGAGGCAGCAAATGTGGCTCCGGGTGTGGCTCATTATGGTTGACGTTGTTTTCACCACTCCCACCTGCCCCAACACCATTTCCACCAGTTTCAGCCGCCTCATACGTGGCGCGGCGAGTGTTTGCCATCTGCATATTTTAGCAACAAGTAATACAATAAAATAGAGGCACAATAATCGCATTCCAATTAAAACATCATCACTAATTAAATTACTTCAAATGCAAACATCGTGTCCAATACAACCACGTTGCCAGCATACACACCCTGGACTTTATGCGCTCAGGTATCACATGAACAACCAAGATCTAACATTCTACCAAGTCTCAAGGTTCGAACGAGATACATCAAGATACATGAAACCAAAAGAAAGTCATCGTGACAGGGCCTAGTAGCTAACGCAAAGCAACTAGCCTACTCCTCAGGGCCATCGTTGGGGTCGGAGACGTCACCATCGCTACCATCAGTAGCAACGTCGTCGTTGTCGGCAGGTGCGGCTGCAGGCTCGTCCTCGTCGTCGTCGACGTCCATACCGGTGGCTTCTAGAGGAGCATACGAGCCAATCCCGTTGTAGAGCGCATGAAACTCCTCATGCAAGTTGACGTTGTACTCCTCTAGCTCCTCGACCCTCTGCCTCAGGAGGTTCCTCTCGTTCCAGGCTTCATTCCTCTCCTGAACCAACTGTCCAATCATGCGGTCTACATTATTGTTGGCCTGAGTCAACGTATGCACCCGCTGTAGAGCACTATCACCTCTCTTTAGAGTCTGGTCTCGCTGCAAGCTCATGTCAGCCAACTGCTCCTGCAAACTAGCTATAGCATATGCCTGCTTCTTCTTCTATTTTCTTGCTTTGAGCTGATCATCACCACGCAAACCAGTCAAAGTCCAATAAGTGCACTCAAGACCCTGGTATGCTCTGATAGCTGCATACATCGCACTTATAGCGTGGTTATCGCTAGCCTGTCCTTCGTTTGGGCCTCTGACTAAAGCACTTCCTTGTGGTTGCACCCAAATGTCATCGCGAGGATCATCTCTCGGAAAAGTACCAGCCAAGGCTGCTGCCAGCTCGTTGAGAAATCTGCTCATTATGTCCCTGATGACACGGAAAGCTGCTCCCTCTACACCCTCAGCCAGAGTGCGTCCCTCAAACTCCAAATGCCAACCATCCCACTCTGGAGCATCACCAAGAGCAGGGACGGTGATCTCCACTACTGCTAGTCCATCCTCGGCTAACTGGCTCTCACTCCAAGAGTACACCGGCTCCTGACCCTCTAGGTACCCCACATCATGGAGCACTCTCCAAAGCAAAGTTGGCATGCCAAACTCGCTCAGAAAGGTGTCCGTGCTGCGACGCTCCCGCGGGGCCAACTGGTGTCGGTGTGCTCTTCCGCCTGTGGACTTACAGGCAGTCTGCTTCGTGCGGGCCATCTGTACCAAAAGTTTTGATTTCCCGGTGAGAACATAATTTAAGTTGGTATAATTTTTATCAAAAGGAGATAATCAATTTATAAGGGAAGGAATGCATGACTTGAATGAAATGCACAAGCAACTTGATGCATGTATGTTTCGTACGTTCTCACAAACTTAAGAAATAAAGGATATCTAGCGATGAATTCGGTGGCATACAGGCGATCTCTCATATATGTAACTAATACGTTCTACACGAGAAATGCTGTTATGTACCTGCAAAAAATTCATTTCAGCCCAATTCCCCATGAATGCATGAAAGCAGTAAATCTATCTACACGCTCTACACGAATCCCCAGATACGCGTACAACGGTAGTAACTACCCAAAACATCGTCCTATTGACGGCATCGCCTCAACGGACGGAACAAGCACACATGCGACACTTTTGTAAAAACATGCGTAAAACATGTAAGTACTCCAGTATCATATAAGCACTCTCCCTAGATCGGCGGTGTATCCGATCATGCTCTCACATCTCACACTTACCGAGGCGTAGAGGCAACTGATCCATACATTACCACTCAATTAAGTGGCACTCATACAATAGCACGCCGTATGAGCAACGAAAGAGAAATATGGTGCAAGAACCCCCAAGTCAGTACTTAATTAAGCCACCTAGAGTCCTTACTGAACGTAAAGGATATGACCACTGGCACACTTTTAGTTTGTAAATCACGTTTTTCAAACATATTTTTGTTTTAAATACACTTGTAAACAGTAAACACACTAAACCATGCTCCGATACCAGCTATAACAGAACTGACCAATTATACGAGATTAAGTAAGAAAATCATCCACCGAGCAGACGATGTAGCAAACTTAAGCCCGTATAACCGGGAGTCCGTGAAATCACGACGGATTTCAAACCAACTTACATACCAGCTAAGATCGTAATAAGTTCAGCGGTCACCATCACAAGTTACATAAAAGTTCGCTCACAAATACATCGGAGTTTAAACATAGTTATTACAAACCAGTTCAAATGAAAGTAGTGGAAGCATTTAGTTCAAATCACACACTCACACAGGGTTCAAAATACAGTGCTAGCTCAGGATCATCTTCCAACAAAAGCATCAGACGAGATGTAGTGAATGACCATTGCCCATGGTCCTAAGCTTCTCCCATCGCAGGATAAAGGCAGTTGATACAGTAGCCGTAATATATCTGCCATCTGCAACAAGTGGGAACAAAGCCCTAAGTACGAGAAAGTACTCTGCTAGACTTACCCGACAGAACCAAAAATAAAAGACACCAAGGATCATGACAGGCTTTCTGGTGGGGGGTAGCTGACTCATTTGCAAAAAGGCATTTTTAGCATTTAAAGAATCTTTCCAAAAGATTTGCCTCAAGTTCAATCTTTATTAACCTGTCAACTACATTTGCACCTGTACTAGAGTAACATGTAATTAAACAGGTAAGGATAACCAATGATCATTAACAACCTTAATCATGTCATATTCCATATAACTGTCCAAGTGTTCCATCAGAATTACTACGATGAAGTCACTCAAGTCAAGTGCTCACTATCCAGTGAACGATGGCGATTCGAATCGATTATTAACCAGCTGGTAATTTATTCCTCACACAAACCTCACTCACCCGCTAAAGTGAGGTGTTGGTCACCGAGTCAACCATTCAGGTAAAGTCGCGAGCTTGCCAGGAACCACATGTACCCGAGGGTCGCCCGACTGCTCTTTGGCCTTATCATCGCGCCCCCGTATCCTGCCACTACTGCTCCGATACAGTGTGTTGCGGGCAATCCACTCGGCCCGAATAATCTCCCGGCTTTGTGGTCGAAAGGTACATTATTCGGCCAGCTAAATGTAAGGCATGCGTTCAACATGACTCGAGGTCCAACAACGGTCGGTCCTTAATCGACACAGATGAAAAACACTATAGTCTAAAACCCTGCAAGTTTCCGTCTGGTCTCAATTTCACATTAACACTTAGCTATTCTCAGATGACATACTTTCTCAAGCAGATCCAGGTAACCACCTATAGCTTGCAGGTGACAGGAAATCACCCGACTTCTACCGGTCTAAGCAAGCTAAGCAATTACTTGACTGTGAATAACAAGGTGACAAGGATAGGGTAGAGCAGAATAAGCAAGGTATAATGCAGCAACGGTTGCAAACAACTCCTAAACATAATGCAGCAGTTAAAGTAAAGCATTAATAAAATATTTGCAAACCGAGGGAGAAAAATACTCCGGGGCTTGCCTCTCTCGAAAGAGCTCGGACGGTGGTCTGGGCACTCTGGAAGATCCTCACCGACCTCCTCGTCGGCCTCGGGCACCTCCTGCTCCTCGAGCTGCTCTTCCGGCTCCTCGGGAACTGCTACAGGAGTTACTTCCTGTGATCCTGTATGATGCAAATGTATAAGTGCTTATGCCTAGGTGCACTACAGAAATGACATGTAATGATCATGATGAATGAAATGTAGATAAATAGGTTTACTTTATTTCATAAAGTAGGAATACAAATTTTCTACAAGGTAGTCAACATCATCCAGGAACATATACTACAAGCACATGTCATCTACTACATTCTCTTCTACTGCTACTATGCTAAGTCAACACATCTTATTAAATGCTTCAAAGATACACCAAAGTAAACCCTATTAACTAATCATGCATTAACAATGTTAATTAAACCCTAATTACAACTAGGTTTGAACAGCAATACCTCTTTTGGTAGCACAGAAAAATCTGAGAAAATTACAGTAGCTTTCTATCATCTAATCTAGCATACCACAAAAATTTCATTGCATTTGGATTGCTAGAACTGCCTACACAAAAATAACAAGCTAGGGCCTAAAAATTAGCATAAAAATACTTTATACTATGAAAAGTATCAACAACAGATTTAGCATTTTTCCTACATTCTACACAATCAACAATCACCATAGAAAAATTATTACATGCATGTTTTATTCATCTTTTTCTCTCTAGCAAAAATAACAATTATTAACAATATTAAACACTTGTACTACACATCAAGATTTTTCTATAGAACATGCATGGCATATATTTTTCCTACAAAGTACATCACAAAAGAAAATTATTACAAGTGGAACCATATTTTTCTAAACTTTCTATGATTTATTACCTATTTAACAAGAAAACAACAATTTTAGTGATTAAATAGAAACCCTACAGAAAAATATTTCAAACTTGACATGCAATATTTTTAAACTGTAAATCTACTCATGAGAAACATTACAAAATTGGTTTCACAATTTTTGGAGCTAAAATGAGCAAGTTATGGATTTTAGAAACCCTTTTAACAATTTCTGAAAAATTATTTTCGAAAATCCTTTTTAACAACCGCCGCTGGAAATGCTGGGTGCACCCGGTGCAGTGCACATGCGTGCGCGAGAGGAGGCAGACAGGTGGGCCCGGGACCCCACGAGTCAGCCACACAGAGGAGGGGAAAGCGCTGACCGCGCGGTTCTCGCCGCCGGGGAGCTCGCCCGCGGTGAGGTCACCACCAGCGGCTTTCCCACGGAGAGGTGAAACCGAGGGTGCCTCGCATGTGGCCAGACGAGCTCAGCATCGAGCTCGCCGGCGTGCATGGTGAAGCGGTGGCTCGGCCTGCCGTCGGTCGGCCAACATTGACCGAAAGCGGTGGCTCGGCGGGGTGGTCTGCGAGCTTCACCACGTGAATGCGGTGCTCGTGCGCTCGAGAAGTGAGCGAGAAGGAGGATGGAGGGGTGAAGTTCACGGAGCGGAAAGCTCCGGCGAGCTCGGCTCTACTCCGGCGAGCAATTCACGCGGAGAGGAAGCTTATCACGAGCAACTGATGCGAGCACTGGCTGCGCGATGGAAAAGCGAGGCTCGGGGCAAGACGGAGCGGCTCGCGGTGAGACAGAACAGCCGAAACGCCGTCTCCGGCGATGGCGCGTGCGGTGGCGGAGGCGGGACTGCGGCTGCTGCTGGCTCGCTGCTGTGAGGCGAGGAGAGAGAAATGGAGGCGGTAGCTGAGGCGGGCGAGCACGCGGAGGGAGTAGGCGGGCGCGGAGGGACGCGTGGCGCGCGGTGTCGGCGACGTACGGCCACGTGGCGCGCGGGGGCGGGCGGAGGTAGGCGCGGACGTGGGAAGCGGGGCCGGGCCGCTTGCGCGAGGAGGCCGAAGCGGAGGCGGCGGCCCGCTAAGGCCGAAAATTCATTTTTCTTTTATAAATGAAATTCTAGATTTTATAATTTGATTCAAATTCAAATTTTGAAGATGAAAAAGACATTTTCACAAGTTGCCCCAAAACAAAAGTTGTTCAAAATTTAATTCTCTACAACTTTCATTTAGGGCACTTTTCAAAATTCTAAATAGATTTTGAATTAGTGATTTAAAGTCAAATTTTAAATAAAAACTCATTTTTCTGGAAGAATTTTTAGAAGCAAAATTTGAGGAGATTTTGAATACAAAAAATTGCTCCAAAAATCATATTAATTATTTCTAAGTCATTTAGAGTTATAGCCCAACAAATTTTTAACACTCTTAGCTAGAAATTGAAATACTTTAGGGTTCAAACCTGTGTTTTCACAATTTAATTAATTCTAACTTAAATTGCATGCGATGATGAACATGTATGAAATGCTAATGCTCATGATTTGGGATATGAATGCATGCTTAACACTCAGGGGTGTTACAACATAATTGTCCACTTAATGGAATTCTAAACCATAGTGGGCTATGTTCTTAATTTAAATCTTTCAAAACTCCCTTTAAAGCCACGCTTAGAATTGTAGACCCTTTTTTATAGCCTACTAGTTTGACTTTATCAGGAAACTTATTAACGCCCACACTTTATATATACTTACGAACCAAAACCCATAAAATCGCTTAGTTTAGAATAACAAAATTCCTCTTCTGATGTGATTTATCTTATAGATTTATCATGGATCACAAACAGTTTAATAGCAACAGAGGTTTACTAATGTGCCAACTTATCAACTAATACTTTCTACATATATCTATTGTGGCATACTAACTGACTCTTGAAAATCCTAACAGAAATGGTACTAATTCAAATAGAGGTATACTAATGACTTATGACACAAACTGAGGTATTTATGTCTTGTTGAGTTATTGATACAAAAAACTAAGCTCATATCTCTCCAAGATTTAAGCTTCCTCCTATATCAACTCTCACTAGCTCCCACTGATTCTTGCATTCTCTAGGAACATATTCATTACAACTTAACTTAGCAAGATAGTTATAACAGCAGCAACGCAATCTCTTAGACTTTGCTCCCACTAATTTATGTGTTCTCTAGGAGCATAATCAGGGTGCCATGTAGATAGCTCATTCATTTAGAATCTCATTTCCTATCCTTATCTAGACTGTACTTATGTCTTGCTTAGGTTTTGCCTAGTAAAACTTTTATGGTCAAATATTCATCAATCAGCTTTGGCCAGAATGACTAATATAACGCATATAAATATAAAAAAACAAGCTCTATGAACTAGTCTAATCAGTGTTGACCAGAATAAACTAGAACAAGAACTTGGTGAACATGCAAACACTAATTAGTTTTGGCCAGAAATAGTGAAAGCAAGTCATACTTCAGTTAGAGACTAATGTTGAGCTAAGGGACAAAATTAGTATGATTTTTTTACTTCTCAAGTCCCATGCTTTATTATAATCTTATTGAATAGAGCATCTCTTTCCTGATGAGACAATCCATTCTCTCCTTCGAAATATGGCTTAATAGTAGTGACACAGTTTTGATGAGGTCTCATCATCTTGACTAATGATTAACTTAAAGATAAAACTGACATAAAAACTCATAATACACTAAATAAATCACTTTACCAACTAGTAAGATAAATCATAATAGAATAAATTTGATGATGTGTCCATAAACTCCAAACCAAGAACATTTGTTCAGAATACAATGGATTTATCAAAAAAAACTAAGATACCTTATGCATCATCAAAAGTTAAACTTAAATCTAATCTAATGCGAGGCTCCGAGGCTCGACTTCATATTTATTCCATCAATAGCTGCTTAGACTTTACTCCCCTTATACTTATGGTTTGCCAAGACCTGAGGAGAAATTAAGACGTGCATTGTTGCACCTTAGTTAATCCACCATATGTTGGGGAAATGTCTTAAGTAAAACTTATGAGACAACTTAAGTTACTTGTCCTTCGAAGCCATTCTTATACTTATCATCAATTTGGTAACTTGCAAAATTTACAGACCATTGGAAACTTATCATGATTTTCTGGCATAGAATTCATAAGGCAATTTACCATAAACACATTGGACACATTTAATCCAAGTGCCTTCAATTCATAAACCATATCAAACAAGCTTTTAATGTGGTTACTCATACCACTTATCCCATCATAACAGGAATTAATTAACTTATCAAAAAGGAAAATCTTTCTAAAGTGTGTTTTTATGGAGTTGTGAAGCTCCTTAGCACTTAATACCTCAGTGTTCTTTCCATTAGAAAGAAACCTCCTCATCATGTTAACTGAGAGGAGCATCTTATTATCATTTTGACAATCCTGTTGGATTTCTCCCATTTTTCTAATTTTGGGATCTACTCCTTCATCCTCTCAGCATAATACTCATAAATAGGAGAAGGAGCATGTGGTTTTTCCTCATAAAGTGCATAATCAAGGTCCAGCTCCTTGAGAATAGCATGCACCTAATTATTCCAAGTAAAAAAATTAGTGCAACTTAGGGGTTCTATGGTACTTAAATAGTCTACATAATTTACTGAAAATTTTGAAGTAAAATAATGTCTCAATTAGTAAGCTGTATATAAGATGTACTTAAAGCATGCAATTAAAGCAACGTTGGTCAGAAATAACAACATGCTTAAGGACTTTAATTTGCATCACCTTTGCGCAGAAACAAAACAAAATCCATCTTAATAACTCATAATTAAAGTCAACGTTGGTTAGAAATTAATTATGAGTAATCTCTGGTTAAACTTCTCGTTGGTTCCATTTAATCAAAGACCATCTTATTATACAGTGGTAGATAATTTATATATATATGAAAACTTATAATTGAATGCAAATTCATGCAAAACTTAATCTTAGGGCATAAAATGCTCATGAAAACATAAATTAATACTAGAACTGAAGCTAAAACTGAGACTTAGAACTTATTCAAATAGTGCATCAAAAGAATTAACCGAGTGAATTGCACTAAAGAAAGGAAAACTTCTTAACTTAAACTTAAAATTTTCAGCAACATATTTCCAAAACTTAAACGTTACTAAAAAAATGGATACTTGAACTTTATATGAAGTGGGAATATATATCATTATGAGGGAATCTATAAACTATATAAAGCTAAACCCTACTAGCTATTTCTCTAAACATGCAAGCTGTCCACCTAATCAGTCCACTATCAGATGCATTTATGACCAACTAGCGTTTGCAATTATGATCTACATGTCAGCAAGACACGTCATCCACTAATATGCATTTAGTCCACATCAGCGTGCCATGTCATCCACTAGCATTAACTTATAATTGTTGATCCCTTTATATAAGTAATTTTATTCCAAATCATCAGCAATTTTCGCGGCAACACGTGGGGTATTCACCTAGTTAAACTTAATTTATGAACTTAAAGTAATAATTAAGTTGCTGATAATAAAACTAAAGCTAAAATACTAAACATAACGAGGGCATTAAAACTTAAAACTTAATTAAAGCATTTAAATAATGCACTTATATTAAATAGCAAAGGAAACTTGTTCTGAAAATAAATCTCAGTTCAGCTCTTAAAGATAGGCACAACGATAGCTCAAAAGTATGGTGCCAGGCCTGCTCAAGACCGAGTTGGCCCAGCCAGTTCTCCCCTTAAAACCCGAATAAATGTCCCACGTAGAAAAAACTTAGTGACTAGGATGATCTCATCTATTAAACTCAATGGTTGACTAGGTTTTAGCGAGACAAAACTCATGGATATAAATACCCGGCCAAAACCCTAACACCCACAATTTCTCAGATTCTTTTGTGCTTCTTAGGGAAACTCATAAATCTCAGTAAGAAAATTTATATTAACATAAACTAAACTCATAAAGATTAATATTAATCAACTTAAAACTTAACTGAAATGTTTAAATTGTGCAATGAATAAATAACAATTCAAACTTAAATTCTAGAAAATAAAAACTCAATTTTGACTAAATAACAATTCAAACTTAAATTCTAGAAAATAAAAACTCAATTTTGACCCTTAAAAACGCAAATAGCCCAGCATAGGGGCCATTCTGGCGCTCCTTGCGTGCAAGAAAATGGAGCCCGCGGCGGCTCCCCTTAAAGGCCCAGCCGTGGCTTTCCCTAAGCCCAAAAGTGGCCCGGCACATGAAAAGCCCTAATGGAAAGGGAATCTCAGCCATCGAAACGAAACCGATGGCCACCGTTAATCTGCACTCGTATAAAATTGGCACGAAACCCTAAGGCCAACTCAGTTCTCACTCTTCCACTCTCTCTGCAGCTTCTCATTCTCACATACACAGCCACACTGAGAGGTAGCAAACTTAGGCCCTGTTTAGTTTGCAAAAAATTTTGTAAAATTTTTCAGATTTTCCGTCACATCGAATCTTTGGACACATGCATTAAGCATTAAATATAGATAAAAAATAAAACTAATTACACAGTTTAGAAGAAATAGACAAGACGAATCTTTTAAGCCTAGTTAGTCCATAATTGGATAATATTTGTCAAATAACAACGAAATTGCTACAGTGGCGTTTCCCAAAAATTTTCGGGAACTAAACAGGCCCTTACCAAACTTACGGCGCGGCGCGGCTAGCACCGACCGGTCTTCTAGGCGGTGCGTGCGTGTGGCAAGGCCTGCGCGTGGTTCCGTCTAGTAGACCCCGCCGAGTGCACAAGCCCGCGGTAGCGGCGGTGCCCAGCACATGAGCGGCGTGGCCCCAGACAGAGCTCACACGCACACGAGGGAGGCACAAAGCGCAGTGGCACGGCACAGCGCTCGAGCGGCGCGGCCTTGAGGGTGCGTGTGCAGCTCGCAGCGACGGCGGCTGGACTCAGGAGCCCGAGCGGTGCACCCAGCCGACGCAGTGCCTCAACTTATGGCGATAGTGGCGGTAGCGCCCTCAAGTGCATGTGTGGCAGTGGCGGCCTGTTGCTCGCATGGGCCAAGCCAGCAGCGACGGGCAGGTCTAGATCACCAGGTACGAGCCACAGAGGTGCGCGCTCTGATGGTGATGCTTATGTTAGGGTTCTTGATTCGAGGAGAAAATTAGGGGATTTTGATTATGACTGCTGATTTGATTCAATCCCCTCCTTCTAAATGCTTAACTTGGTTTTATTTGGTGGAAAACACCCTTAATCACAGAAAATTAAACTAATCCGAGAATGATTGCTTAGATTGATTCTTAATCAGACTGAACGTAATAAACAATGAACCCTAACACCGTAATTACTTAGTCTAATCATAAACTTATCCTTAGACCACCTCTAATTAAGATCTAATTACTTATTGATAGCATAAATACGGATCTAATCTGATGCTTGGATTGCATAAACATACACTGAAACAAAACTAAATATGCATATAACATATAAGATCGATCTTAATTTAAACTTAATTGCATCTAATCTGACTCGGCCGAGACTAATCTAATTTAATCTAATCAACGTAACAGGGGCATAAAACAGATTAAACTCTGGCTTAGGATCATGTATGGTCTAAGCAGTCTCCGATACTAATTGTTGAATTAAAACTTAGACTAACAGGATTTTAACTTAGCCTAAACGTGATCACTAACTCATCTTAACGCAAAAACTAATCTTAGATACTAACTAGAGCCTGAAGTCGCCATCTGTGTCGTTGGAGATGTGATGGAGTTGATGTAGATGGAGTATGTACTGATCTTCACCACTTGAGAGTTACTACTCTCTCTTGATGAAGAGCTTGTGTAGATTTGCAGCAACAGTATGTTGACGTGGGAGACGACGTTCCCAAACCCTCCAGCGCCTTAGTGACCGGTTGTGTGATTTGTTTTGACATGGGTGGAGCCGCTAGGGGCGTCTCCTCTTATTTATATATGTGTTCTGGGCCAGGGGACCGAACCCTAAAAGATCTAGGGGTTGCCACTGATCACGTCAGATCTAATATGTTGGATATATATGGCAGGTGGACCAGAAACTTAATTAATAATTAATATCATAATTAATATCGGAATTAGCCGACATCACATTCCAACAGCGCGGAGGATGGGGGCGATGGGCTCATGGCTCTTGGTGACGCCCATCCACACTGGGCACTCCGCGCCCATCTACCGCACCTTCACCCCAGCTCCGTGTTGCGCCGCAGCGCGTGGGCTAGCTCATACTTCGTCGCGCGCATGCGTCCCGTCGTTGTCCACCCCATGGCCGACACCAGCGCCCTCGCGTGCCTCTGCCACGCCGCCTCCAGCGCCACGCGCATTCTCTCGCTCTTCACAACACCCATCGAACAACACCCGTATATAGCAAACCAGGCACCATTCCACGGAATCAGCAAGTCGATTCGGATCAATGTGAGCATGTACCTCGATTCCTATCAGCGCATGGATCTCCCTCCCACTCCCACTTGTGGACGCTGCCGCTGTTGACGGTAGTTATCACCTATCACAAACCGTCAACTTTGTACAAGAAAATAATCACCAATAGAAACAAAGGAGGTTATTACTGATAATTTTCACGAATTTCGATGAATTACTATTTTCTGCAGGGATTATTCAGAGTGAACAAAAACAAGGATTAAATTGATGAAACGCCATGAAACTTGATCACGATGAAAGGATACACCAGAAGACTCTAGAAGGCATGAGAAGGCACAGGACCGAGGTGGAGACCGAGAGGCCACCAGAGGAGGCTGCCCGGCCCCCCTCAGGCCGATCGTCCTGGCCCAGAGGCCAACCACCTTCCCCGTCGTGTGACACAATCCACCCGACCTCTACGTTGTATTTTGACCCTTGATTCAAGTTGGTTTGATCCGAGAGCTGTGGTTCATCCTACCGGACTATATAACCAGACCCAAACCCCTCCTGAGGCATCCATCATCATAAGGTCAAGATACAATTAGAATTAGGGTTTCCAGAGAGAGATTAGAGCTCTACTTCAAGTTTAGGGTTTAGATCTAGCTAGATATAAGAAGAGTTAGGCGTTGCTCTGGATTTTGGATCGCCGTCGAAAAATTTGGTAATTATATTGTAATCTAGCCATATCATTCTTTCATTTTAAACCCTATTAAGCTCCCAGTGGTAAAGTACAAATAACGATACCTGGAATATTTCTGGGTGAAATGCTATAACAGGTGTATTTTATCTGTGCGCTTGCGGATAACCTTTATTCTATATTTTGTGTAAGTGTCATGACTATAAGTACAACCACATTTCTAGTATCATGTTAGGGATGACAACTTAACTCAAGTGATGCTAAGAAATATCAACAAGTATTTCTAGCGCCGTTGCTGGGGAGCTTCAGGAAATTTTTAATAGCTATCACAAAGATTAATCAAATAGATACTTCTAGATAAAAATAATAACCAGTACCTCTGTCTTGGCAGGCTTACCCTTGTTTTGTTTTTGTTCATATCTTATACAAGGTAATACAGGTTCGGTTGTGACTCATCTATTTTCAATCACAAATCAACCTAACCAAGGAGAATCAATACCAGTAGTGAAGCTATGGCTAAAAAGACTTTACTTGAGTTCTCTGCTGCAAGTATTGAGAACATTCGTAATGGACCACAATTCCCGATGAACAACCTCGAGTTTGAGCTCAAGCCAAGCCTTATCAACATGGTTCAAGCCACTATATTCAGTGGAAAGGCACAAGAAGATGCTAATGCTCATCTATAGGATTTCCTAAAGATTGGAAGCACCATCATCGTCAAAAACGTTGACCAAGATATCAAACTCCATCTATTTCTGTTCTCATTGGAGGGAAGAGCGAAGCAGTGGTTCTACGCCAACAAAAATAACATGGACACTTGGGATGACTATTCAAAGTCCTTTCTACTAAGATTTTTCCCTGTAGGCAAAACCAATGCCTTAAGAAGAAAGATCTGTAACTTTCAGTATCAAAAAGGAGAAACCATTCCAGAGGCATGGGAACGTTTTTAGGAATACATCTCAGGATGCCCACACCATGGAATGAAGGATTGGTTACTCATGCTAGGATTCTATCATGGATTAACTCAGAGGAATCGTGAGCAATTAGATGCCACTGCTGGAGGATCATTCATGTCACTCACTCTTTCAAGAGCTGAAACTCTCATGGACAAGATAGCTGAGAATCAGAGCTAGAAACAAGACAATATGCAACATTCTCGTCAAATTGAAGAAGCTTCAGAAGAAGTGTGTGTATTATCATCGAAGATGGATGTACTATTGGATTGACTTGATCAATGAGCTAAGTACAAGAAAGATCATCAAGCTATTCAAGAAGCATTCAACGCTTAAAACATATGTGGAGAGTATCTACTGGGGATAGAATTCTCAGATGATCCAAAAAATGCAAACATCATCAACAACTCTTCCACTCAACGAAAGCAAGGATGGAATCAACAGAAACAATCCACTTATCAAGGTAAGTACTCAAGCAAATCTTTCAATTTTGATTCTAAACAACCATCTTTGAGAGATTTAATCTTAGAACAAACTAGGATCAACGATAATATTGTTAAGAAGCTTGTTTCTAATGATAAAATTTTAGATGACATAAATGCAAAATTGAATTACTTTTCTTCTGCTATGAAAGATCAACTTAACACAATAAAAAGGTAGAAACCAAATTAGCATAATTGGCTGCTGCTTTGCCTTTTGCCACTAACCTTGAGCAGGTCTAAGCTATTACCACTAGAGGTGGCAAATCCACTCGAGATCCCCCATATCCAAAAGGTACAGAGAGGAGACAGACAACACCAGTGTTACCAACAGTACTAGAAGAAAAGATGGATGATGGAGTTGAAGAACTTGACCCACCAATACTAGAATTACAACAAGATTTCCATGACACCAACCTCTTATCGTTTTCACGCAGAAATCGAAAAGCTAAAACGGATGAGCAGTTCAGTAAGTTTGTTGAAGTAATTCAAAAATTATATATCAATATTCCGTTGTTAGATGCTATACAGGTACCCACCTATGCAAAGTATCTAAGAGATATCCTCAACAACAAACGACCACTGCCCTCCACTGAGGTGATCAAGCTAACGAAAGAGTGTAGTGCGGCCATCCTCAATATTTCACCAGCCAAGAAGAAGGATCCAGGATGCCCTATTATTGATTGTTCAATTGGAGATCAACATTTCAACAATGCACTTTGTGACCTTGGAGCAAATGTTAGTGTAATGCCCAAGGCAGTCTTCAACAAGCTTCATCATTCAAAACTCATCCCAACATCAATGTCCCTACAACTAGCCGATCAGTTAATATGCTATCCTATAGGAATTGCTGAGGATATACCAATAAAGATTAGAGAATTCTTCATACCAGTCAACTTGTGCTATTGGACATGCAACCATACTCAAAAGTATCACTCATCCTTGGGAGATCCTTTCTGAGCACAGCAAATGCCCATATTGACATCGGAATTGGAGAAGTCAAATTCAATATCAACGGACGAGAAGAGCGTTTTCCATTCAAGCCAAAGCCTGAGTTAAGTACCACTGCAAATATGATAAGTGAAGAGGGAGACAAACAGTCATTGGAATCACCATCTTCGGGACCGTCTGACACCCCCTCCAAATAAACAACATTGTCTAATTTGGCGAACCTAAAGATCCCGAACCTTCGCCAGGAGGTAACTCAGTAGTTATCCATATTTACTTTATTAATGTTTTCATATGCATTTTAAATTTCATATTCTTGCATAATATAAAAAATCCATGTTCCATGTAAATAATAATTGCGGAAAGTAAAACCTCCGTAAGTGATATTTACCGTGGCTGCAAAAAAATGAAAAAATACCAATTAGAATTCTTATTTCTCGTAGATTCATAAAAGTATTTTTGTTTTGCATACTTGTGTGTTTATTCGGTATATATACGGGAGACATTTGGGACCCACACATCACCTCACATCACTTCCACTACCATTCATCCTCAATTATTCATGCATACACTATCATCCGACACACCTGCTAACTTTTCCACCGAAAGAGCATCCAAGGAGGCATACATTGAATCATGTTCGAGGTAGAGGACACACTAGGAAATGGAGGAGGCAGATGGTGATGAGGTGGGGCCGGCCGGCCCCACCACCAAGCCGCCTAGCCTCCCCCTCCTCTTCTTTAAATTCCCATCCTATTCTTCGCATTTCACTCATCCAGGAACACAGAGAGCATAGAGTGAGCTCATGATTCATTTAGAAAACTCAAGTTTCGAGAATCCATCAATTGAGTGAAGTTTTGAAAGAGATATAGATAGAAGTGTTGAGTAATTAGTAGTGCAAGTTCTTGTTAAGAAAGTAGAAGCACTATTAAAAAGTTGCTAGAAAATTAAGAAAATGTGAGAGAAGTAGGTGTTGTCCAATTAGTGGGAGAGCTCGCATCAATTAATTCCAATTTGAATGACTAACTCCCGGATGACTGACATTTCGACAGCTGACTTTCTGATATTTATTTTCTAACCCTCATATTTTCTATGAGTTTTGTTGGTTGTGATTTCTTCCATAGTACCATGAGCAAGTTCGTGAGCAAGGCAAGAGCGCTCTCCGCTCAATTTCATTCCGTTCTACAAGAAGCCTGAAGCGCCCCTGGTTAACCAGGAAGTTAAATGTGATACAATACTAGTCCCAGGAGGCTAGTAACACATTTATTACATCAGATAGGTATCATTGAAGTAGTCTCGACAAACGTGGACAATAAAGACATGCCACGATTAAAAATAACCACAACATAATACAGGTCCAACAGACCCTGAAAAGCTCTCGCTAATACATATCATCTGACGGATCCCAATGTCACAGGCCTAGTTGGGTGCAGACACGACCTTATTCGTACGCCACGTCTGGGTTGAAGTCCGGATCTTTTTCTGTTCAACAAAGCAAGGGTGAGTACAAAGTACTCAGCAAATTCAACCTTACCCTACGGAATAGGATAACAGTATATGCATATGGGTAAATCAAGGATAAGACTTGGTTTATTTGCATAAAGTTATCTTTTTACACATGCAGGGTTTCATTTTATAAATACCTTTGTAAAAGACATATATTCCATATATAAATAGTATTTTTGAAAAAGGGGTTGGTCATAATTTTAAGTGTTGTTGAACCCTTGTTCCCACAACACATGGCAGACAACCATTTATTTTCAAAATTACACTCATTCTCATATTTTCACTCATCCCAACTCATCTAGTTATCGAAACTAAACCATAACTCGTTTGATACAGCGGATACGTCTATTCAGATAAATTTTACACTTTGTAGAGATTGTATACTTTCTCCACAAGTAGGATACCATAGCTTAACACCGTCGTGCAAGCACATATCCATCAAATCCATTACCCTCTATAGCTAAGTAATGGCTCTCACCACGGGAACACTAAGGCCACATCTCATAATACAATAATTTACAGAGCTCTTTATATTTTATACAATATTCATCAATTTCTACATACATCTCGTAGTGTCATGTTGCACACCTGCCTCCAGGTGATTGCCATACCAACTAGAGGGATTTAGACTAAGCCTTTCCTATGCAAGATGAGTGGTTATACGATAAATGAGTTAGGCAAGATGAATCATCAACTCAGTCCTTAAACGAGATAAGGCGGATATCTTCATGCTTAACCACAAAAGGTACAAGCCCTAACACCGCGGCATCCCACAAAAGGAATACCGATCCGCCTCATCTCTAGGGTAATCACCATCTATATCTTGTTCATTAACCCTTTCATCATGCCCATAATTCATTTTCACAACTCATACAGTTTTTCTTTTAAAATTATTGTATTTGAGAAAACATAGTAATGAGTATCCATGATGAGTATCAAATCCTAAGCATACTAAATAATTATATTTTACCATAGCATATTATTTGCTCCTAAGTTTGAACCAGACAATTATCAGGTAATATCAATTCAAGGAGGGCTATTCAAACGGATCTTAACTAAGCAGCGAAAATACTTCGTATGTATATTGTACATGCAATATTTAAAACGGCTTCTACGGGTTATGTTTAAAAATAGGATCAATATGCATCAAAGGGCGGCGTCCTCGAGAAACTTATACTGGCAGTCTGGGTCCTCGGCGTCGAACTCGCAGTACTCGCCTCTGACGTCCTCATTCTCCGGCTCGTTCACTTCGTCAGCTAAAAGTACGCAACGAGCGCAACAGGCAAACAAGCACAGATATATAATCACATAAATTCAAATGAGCTCTAAAAATCATAAAATTATATGAGGGATAGATCATGATTTTAGATGAATTTAGAAAGAATAATATTTAGAATCGGAGTTGGCATGTGCCTCTGCAAGATGGCCAAAATTTAATCACGCGAAAAAGAATAATGTGCGATTAAGTAATAGGTGATCATGTGGACATTTAGCTTGACTGGTAGTGCATGGTGTATACTATGCGTGTGCTATTTGGATGGAGTTGTACCTTAGAACCCACACGTCATACAGCATGCATGGAAAGAGAGAGACAGAGAAGCTAACAAGGGTCTTCTTCTTGCTTTCTGTATGGACGACGTCATGGTTGAGCTCGTGGAGCTCGAGAGCAGCTTGGCACAGGCAAGGGCAAGGAGGGAAGTAAAGAGAACATCACAAGGAGAGTGGGAAGAGTAACGGGATGCTCATGGGCTGCTCACCTTGTCGTGCGACGACGGTCAAGCCCGACTCATGCGTACGGCCGCATACGGTATACGCGAGGCAAAGCAAGGCGAGAGCAAGCGAGCGAGTGGGCTAGCTGAGCGTGCTGCTGCAGAGAGCACCCCAACATGCTCTTTTATAGGCCAGGAAGCGGGGATGTGCCACTAGCTTGTTTGCTTGCCTCCAATGGCATTGCTATGGTGGGATGCTTGGGTGGTACGGGTCGTAGCGAGGCATGCAAGCATATTTGTAGAGCGAAGGACGATGGGCGGTGCGGCATGTAGCGAGGCGACGGTGTCTAATTTGCATGCATGGTTGGTGCCTAATTTGCATACATGGTTGAAGGAAACGAGGTGGTGTCCTGTGCGAGCAAGTTGACATTCTTGCATGTTGAGTATGGTTCATGCGTGCTATTATTTGCGCATAGTAAATGATAAATATGGGTGGTTGCCTGCGTACATGCTTGCCTTACTCTATTTGCTTTTTCAAATATGGTTGCGGCTCGTGCTGCTGCTATGCATGGAGAAGGGAGATGGAGGGAAAGGTGGGAGGTGGGACCCGCTGTCATGGCAGTGGGCGAGCTGCCGCAGTCGGCGAGGGGGTCCAAGCGCGGGTGCGCTGCGGCGACGATGGTGGTGGGGTTGGCGCACGCTCTGTTGTCGGGCATCGGGCGAAGCAAGCAAGAGAGAGGTGGGGGACGGGCGGGTGATGCCAATGCCACGGTGCATGATAAATTGAAGAGATGTAGCTGGGATGGGTATAATATGGACAAGAGTTGGAAAGAGATAATAGAGCTTAGATGATTTATAGTTTTTAAAATGCATTTGAAAATAATTTTTAATACGAGTGATTTTTTAATGTGAATTTTTGGGATGTTACAAAGCCGGCAGGCTCTTCCCGAGCCGACTCTGAGATAGAGGTTGATCCACCATCCCTTGCTGTTCGGAGATCATCTTCACGTCGTCAATCCGAGAGCTACACCCTTCTCCGAGAGAACCAAATTAAATTTCAAGATGATCGTGAGAAGGAAGTTTTCAAGTTATTGAAGGACAAGAAATTTATATCGACTCCGCTCATAGACGTCGATCTCCTACAAAAGACAGGTATGGATTCCGAATTTGAACTTATTTTTCACAATATAGGTTGGGAGGAAGCTTGGCACTTGAATGAGAATGGAAGTAGATTGCTCACCATAGAATTCTATGTACCTTACAACTAGGAGAGGATAAAATTTTGTTTAGACTATTTAATCAATCATTTTCACTTAGTTGGAAGAATTTCAGCAACATGTTAAATTTTCATAAGTCATGTAAAATTGATGTAGAAGATGCTTTACCAGACTTTGATAGAACCTGATTTTGGCAAGATATTTCTAGAGAGGTCGTTTGTTTTAGACCCTGCACAGATGAAATCCATAATCCTACCCTTTGATTTATCCATAAATGGTTAGGAGTCACTATGTTCTATAGAGACGAATTTAGAATTGTAAGAGTGGAAGAACTCACTATAATGTATATTATGACTAAAAAGGAAAAATTTTCACCTATAAAATTAATGGCTCGTTACTGGTTAACTATTTCTGGATTGAAGAGAGGGGCAGTTACATGTACTTCATAGGTCACTAGAATTGCCAATGGGTTGGGGCTTTTGGACGGTGCAGTCATTGCTTATATTAACACTCCACGCCGCATCATTGATTATTCATTCTTTAGTGAAGCTCATATTCTTAGAAAGAGAAACAGAAAAATAATCATGATATACAAAGGGTATACAAAGGAGATAGAATTGCCAGACCGAACCCTCGGTCTATATTTCGTGGAGAATTTTGAGCGACCGTGGGCGTTGGGAGTTTTAAAATTCCACCACCTAAACCGTACGGGAAAGACTAGCGCCCTGACATCCGAACAGTGGCGCGTGCCCGAGCGCCCGCGCCTGCTCCACCCTGGTCGCTCGGCTCACGCATGCAGTCTATTTTCCCACGCCGTTTGCGCGCCCACGCGTGGCTCACGCCGCCCGGAACATCACCAGCATCAAGAAAGAGGAGTGGGGCGGCGGATGCCCAGCCGGCGCCGAGAGGAGGAGAAGACACCGAGGCATGGCAACGAATAGCGAGGAGGGAGATGCAACACCCGATCTACTTTTGAAATATTCAGATGCAACACTTGCAACATATGTCTGAAGGCAGATGAAACATTTGAAATAGACATCAGAAACACTTACAAAAACACCAGAAAAAACACTTGAAAACCATGTAAAACATACACAACATCCAGATAAAAAACACTTGCAACATATGTGTGAAACATATGCAACATTTAAATAAACACACTTGCAACATATGTTTAGACAAATAGCTGAAACATCGGGAACAAAAGCTTGCAACATACGTGTACAACCATTGCAACATATGCAACATCCTGATCTACTTTTGCAACATCCACATGAAACACTTGCAGCATCCAGATAAAACATCTAAAATACTTGAAACATACTCTTGTAATATACATTTTCAGCGTGCAATGTCACCTTGCCGCTTGGACGAATTGCGGAGCTCGACGCCGGTGCGGAGGTCAGCGGTGGTGCATGAAGCTCACCGGTGCGCCCCTGGCCGAGGACCTGCTCAGCGGCCTAGATGAGCACCTGCGCGAGGTTAGGTTAACTCAAGAGTTCGTTCTAAGAGTCTTTTGCTACAATGGACGACGACATCTAAGACACTCAAATACTTTATTTTAATGGCTTATCTTATCTCCTTCCCCCTTCTCGTTTCCTTTCCCTTTTCACGTCACGCCACCCTTCTTGTCGTTGGCATCATGCGGCTCGTAGGCTACTCCAAAGGGATCTGTAGCTGTAGAAATGGTTTTGAACTCCCAAACATCAAGAAAGATAGACGGCAGGAGAGGCGTTGTGTTGCAGCTTCCCCGAGATTATCACCGCCCTTGAATTATATGGTCAATCACCTTCAAATCATATGATCCTCTGCGTCTAGTTGGAAGTCCGTCCACTTGACCACTCCACTCTCAAATTATATTTAGGCCACGTTTAGATGCTAAAAAAATTTCAAACCGATGAATAGTATCACTTTTGTCTTATTTGACAAATATTATCCAATCATGGACCAATTAGGCTCAGAAGATTCATCTCGTGATTTCCAACTAAACTGTGTAATTAGTTATTTTTTTACCTACATTTTATACTACATGCAAGTGGCTAAAAATGATGTGATGGAGAGAGAGTGAAAAAACTTGGAATTTGGATGACATCTAAACGAGGCCTTATTCACTCGTAGCACATCTGCTTGATTTCTTGTTGACTCAGAACTACATACTTGCGTTTGCTTACCTTTTTGTTGCTTCAGACCTTTGCACACTCATGGATCTCTATATTCATCCTCTATACGTCCTAGTCAGCAAGATTATTTTCTCTATACTCAATTCTCTCGCACCCATCTATCCTCTATACGTCCTAGTCAGCAAGATTCTCAACGGACTTGTTTCGCTGCCACCAGTTCGATTCTCCTGTGATTTGCTATTCATATGTTGTGACTGTTTCTCCTCTCCGTCCTTTGAACTACTCTCTATTGGTAATTGCGTCGTATACAGATTCCTTTTCGAGCTCCTGGCTCCAGAGATCACGCGAGAGCCGGTCCAAGCGTCGCTGCCATGGAACTCGTCCGCGCTGAGCTCCACCGTGGCGGAATAATAATTTAACGGCCGATAACAGTCCATAAACGCTCAGCATTGTACAAGGCCTATAGCTGGATTAGCTGCGTGCTAGCGAACGACAAGATACGGTTAAGGATGTGAGATGCCCTGCAGGCCGCGGAGCCGGCTCATGAATGTTCAACAACATGCATGGGGGCTCTCCTAAACCAAGGCTAATAATACGACTGGCTTGCTGGCTGTAAGGTTTTTTTTAGCCTTCTCTCAACCCACCCATACAACAGTTAGCTATTCCCTGTTAATACATGGTTCACTTGTCTCTCTCATAGACTTTTTCGGTTCTTGTGCCCAAGCTGGCCTACTTCTCCTTTCTTTCCTCCCTTCTCTCCTCCACCTCAGCATTTAACCAGCTTACAGCCAGTTATTATATTTGCTCTAAACACGACGGATCAGATTGATACCTAGAGCACATGAGTACAGTGTCCTCTTGTCTCCCACGTTACATGCTTACTCCCTCCGTCCCAGAATAGATGACGTTATAGGATACGCGCTGGTCAAACTTTCTCAACTTTAACTAGATTCATAGAAAATACGTGCACCATTTGTATCTCCAAATAAATTTATTATGATAATATATTTAACGAAGTATCTAATGATACTAATTATGTATTATAAATATTATTATTCTTTTATATATAATTGATCAAAGTTTGATAAAGCGGGCTTCTCGGAAAACGAGAATGACTTCTATTTTAGGACTAATTTAGGACAGAGGGAGTACAGCTGAGCGGAGCATCACCCATCTGAATCTGATGACGGATCAGCAGGCATCTTTTGGATCAGAAGTCGTGACCGAATTCAGCACCAGAATTATCATGCGCGACCAGGCCGTGCGTACGTACGTTGATTAGCGCGCGCAGTCCGTGCACGGCTACTGCTGCCTATTGGCAAGGCCGGCGGCCAGCCGCACCGGTCGTCTGCGCGAGCACGTCCATGGAGAAAACGCCAACGCCAACGTCCATGGAGACACGATCTTATTCGTACCCCACGTCAGGGTTGAAGTCCGGATCTTTCTCTATTCAACAAAGCAAGGGTGAGTACAAAGTACTCAGCAAATCCAACCTTACCGTACGGAATGGGATAACAGTATATGCATATGGGTAAATCAAGGATAAGGCTTGGTTTATTTGCATAAAGCTGTCTTTTTACACATGCAGGGTTTCATTTTATAAGTTCCTTTGCAAAAGACATATATTTCATATATAAATAGTATTTCTGAAAAAGGGTTGGTCACAATTTTTAGTGTTGTTGAACCCTTGTTCCCACAACATATGGCAGACAACCATTTATTTTCAAAATTACACTCATTCTCATATTTTCACTCATCCCAACTCATCTAGTTATCGAAACTAAACCATAACTCGTCCGATACAGCGGATACGTCTATCCAGATAAATTTTACACTTTGCAGAGATTGTACACTTTCCCCACAAGTAGGATACAGTAGCTTAACACCGTCGTGCAAGCACAGATCCATCAAAGCCATTACCCTCCATAGCTAAGTAATGGCTCTCACCACGGGAACGCTAAGGCCACATCTCATAATACAATAATTTACAGAGCTCTTTACATTTCATACAATATTCATCAATTTCTACATACATCTCATAGTGTCCTGTTGCACACCTGCCTCCAGGTGATTGCCATACCAACTAGAGGGATTTAGACTAAGTCTTTCTCATACAAGATGAGTGGTTGTATGATAAATGAGTTAGGCAAGATGAATCATCAACTCAGTCCTTAAACGAGACAAGGCGGATATCTTCGTGCTTAACCACAAAAGGTACAAGCCCTAACACCGCGGCATCCCACAAAAGGAACACGGATCCGCCTCATCTCTAGGGTAATCACCACTATATCTTGTTCATTAACCCTTTCATCATGCCCATAATTTATTTTCACAACTCACACAGTTTTTCTTTTAAAATTATTGTATTTGAGAAAATATAGTAATGAGTATCCATGATGAGTATCAAATCCTAAGCATACTAAATAATTATATTTTACCATAGCATATTATTTGCTCCTAAGTTTGAACCAGACAATTATTAGGTAATATCAATTCAAGGAGGGCTATTCAAACGGATCTTAACTAAGCAGCTAAAATACATCGTACGTATATCGTACATGCAATATTTAAAACGGCTTCTACGGGTTATGTTTAAAAATAGGATCAATATGCATCAAAGGGCGGCGTCCTCGAGAAACTCCTACGGGCAGTCTGGGTCCTCGGCGTCGAACTCGCAGTACTCGTCTCTGACGTCCTCATTCTCTGGCTCATTCACTTCGTCAGCTAAAAGTACGCAACGAGCGCAACAGGCAAACAAGCACAGATATATAATCACATAAATTCAAATGAGCTCTAAAAATCATAAAATTTATATGAGAGATAGATCATGATTTTAGATGAATTTAGAAAGAATAATATTTGGAATCGGAGTTGGCATGTGGCTCTGCAAGATGGCCAAAATTTAATTACGCGAAAAAGAATAA
This sequence comes from Saccharum hybrid cultivar R570, assembly GCA_038087645.1. Taxonomy (NCBI): domain Eukaryota; kingdom Viridiplantae; phylum Streptophyta; class Magnoliopsida; order Poales; family Poaceae; genus Saccharum; species Saccharum hybrid cultivar. The sequence continues at coordinate 2,343,747 of JAQSUU010000541.1, forward strand.
TGCGTGATTAAGGAATAGGTGATCACGTGGGCATTTAGCTTGACTGGTAGTGCATGGTGTATACTATACGTGTGCTATTTGAATGGAGTTGTACCTTAGGACCCACACGTCATACAGCATGCATGGGAAGGGAGAGAGAGACAGAGAAGCTAGCAAGGGTCTTCTTCTTGCTTCTGCATGGACGACGTCATGGTTGAGCTCGTGGAGCTCGAGAGCAGCTTGGCACAGGCAAGGGCAAGGAGGAAAGTAAAGAGAACATCACAAGGAGAGTGGGAAGAATAAGGGGATGCTCATGGGCTGCTCACCTCGTCGTGCGACGACGGTCAAGCCCGACTCATGCATACGGCCGCATACGGTATACGCGAGGCAAAACAAGGCGAGAGCAAGCGAGCGAGTGGGCTAGCTGAGTGTGCTGCTGCAGAGAGCACCCCAGCATGCTCTTTTATAGGCTAGGAAGCAGGGATGTGCCACTAGCTTGCTTGCTTTCCTCCAATGGTATTGCTGTGGCCGGATGCTTGGACGGTATGGCTCGTAGCGAGGCATGCACGCATCTTTGTAGAGCAAAGGACGATGGGCGGTGCGGCATGTAGCGAGGCAACGGTGTCTAATTTGCATGTATGGTTGGTCCCTAATTTGCATGCGTGGTTGAAGGAAACGAGGTGGTGTCCTGTGCGAGCAAGTTGAGATTCTTGCATGTTGAGTATGGTTCATGCGTGCTATTATTTGCGCATAGTAAATGGTAAATATAGGTGGTTGCCTGCGTACATGCTTGCCTTGCACTATTTGCTTTTTCATATATGGTTGCGGCTCGTGTTGCTGCTATGCATGAAGAAGGGAGATGGAGAGAAAGGTGGGAGGTGGGACCCGCTGTCATGGCAGTGTGCGAGCTGCCGCAGTCGGCGAGTGGGTCCGAGCGCGGGTGCGTTGCGGCGGCGATGGTAGTGGGGTCAGCGCACGCTCCGTTGTCGGGCATCGGGCGAAGCGAGCGAGAGAGAGAGGTGGGGGACGGGCGGGTGATGCCAATGCCACGGTGCATGATAAATTGAAGAGATGTAGCTGGGATGGGTATAATATGGACAAGAGTTGGAAAGAGATAATAGAGCTTAGATGATTTATAGTTTTTAAAATGCATTTAAAAATATTTTTTAATACGAGTGATTTTGTAATGTGAATTTTTGGATGTTACAAAGCCGCACTTCGTCTCAAGCAGGCTCTTCCCGAACCGACTCTACGATGGAGGTTGATCCACCATCCCTTGCTGTTCGGATATCATCTTCACGTCGTCAATCTGAGAGCTACACCCTTCTCCGAGAGAACCAAATTAAATTTCAAGATGATCATGAGAAGGAAGTTTTCAAGTTATTGAAGGACAAGAAATTTATATCGACTCCGCTCATAGACGCCGATCTCCTACAAAAGACAAGTATGGATTCTGAATTTGAACTTATTTTTCGCAATATAGGTTGGGAGGAAGCTTGGTAATGAGAATAGAAGTAGATTGCTCACCATAGAATTCTGTGTACCTTACAACTAGGAGAGGATAAAATTTCATTTAGACTATTTAATCAATCATTTTCACTTAGTTGGAAAAATTTCAGCAACATGTTAAATTTTCATAAGTCATGTAAAATTGATGTAGAAGATGCTTTACCAGACTTTGATAGAACCCGATTTTGGCAAGATATTTCTAGACAGACCGTTTGTTTTAGACCCTGCACAGATGAAATCCATAATCCTACCCTTCGATTTATCCATAAATGGTTAGGAGTCACTATGTTCTATAGAGACGAATTTAGAATTGTAAGAGTGGAAGAACTCACTATAATGTATGTCATGACTAAAAAGGAAAAATTTTCACCTGTAAAATTAATGGCTCGTTACTGGTTAACTATTTCTGGATTGAAGAGAGGGGCAGTTACATATATTTCATGGGTCACTAGAATTGCCAATGGGTTGGGGCTTTTGGACAGTGCAGTCATTGCTTATATTAACACTCCACGCCGCATCATTGATTATTCATTCTTTAGTCAAGCTCATATTCTTAGAAAGAGAAACAAAAAAATAATCATGATGTACAAAGGGTATACAAAGGAGATAGAATTGCCAGACCGAACCCTCGGTCTATATTTCGTGGAGAATTTTGAGCGACCGTGGGTGTTGGGGGTTTTAAAATTCCACCACCTAAACCGTACGGGAAAGACTAGCGCCCCGACATCCGAACAGTGGCGCGCGCCCGGGCGCTCGCGCCTGCTCCACCCGGGTCGCTCGGCTCACGCATGCAGTCTGTTTTCCCACGCCGTTTGCGCGCCCACGTGTGGCTGACGCTGCCCCGAACATCGCCAGCATCAAGAAAGAGGAGTGGGGCGGCGGATGCCCAACCGGCGCCAGGAGGAGAAGACACCGAGGCATGGCAACGAATAGCGAGGAGGGAGATGCAACACCCGATCTACTTTTGAAACATTCAGATGCAACACTTGCAACATATGTCTGAAGGCAGATGAAACATTTGAAATAGACATCTGAAACACTTACAAAAACACCTGAAAAAACACTTAAAAACTATGTAAAACATACACAACGTCCAGATAAAAAACACTTGCAACATATGTGTGAAACATATGCAACATTTAAATAAACACACTTGCAATATATGTTTAGACAAATAGCTGAAACATCGGGAACAAAAGCTTGCAACATACGTGTACAACCATTGCAACATATGTAACATCCTGATCTACTTTTGCAACATCCACATGAAACACTTGCAGCATCCAGATAAAACATCTTAAATACTTGAAACATACTCTTGCAATATACATTTTCAGCGTGCAATGTCACCTTGCCGCTTGGACGAATTGCGGAGCTCGACGCCGGTGCGGAGGTCGGCGGTGGTGCATGAAGCTCACCGGTGCGCCCCTGGACGAGGACCTGCTCAACGGCCTAGGTGAGCACCTGCGCAAGGTTAGGTTAACTCAAGAGTTCGTTCTAAGAGTCTTTTGCTACAATGGACGACGACATCTAAGACACTCAACTACTTTTTTTTAATGGCTTATCTTATCTCCTTCCCCCTTCTCGTTTCCTTTCCCTTTTCACGTCACGCTACCCTTCTTGTCGTTGGCATCATGCGGCTCGTAGGCTACTCCAAAGGGATCTGTAGCTGTAGAAATGGTTTTGAACTCCCAAACATCAAGAAAGATAGACGGCAGGAGAGGCGTTGTGTTGCAGCTTCCCCGACATTATCACCGCCCTTGAATTATATGGTCAATCACCTTCAAATCATATGATCCTCTGCGTCTAGGTGGAAGTCCGTCCACTTGACCACTCCACTCTCAAATTATATTTATTCACTCGTAGCACATCTGCTTGATTTCTTGTTGACTCAGAACTACATACTTGCGTTTGCTTACCTTTTTGTTGCTTCAGAACTACCTGCCTTTGAGCACTCAGGCTATCCGCACTCATGGACCTCTATATTCATCTTCTATATGTCCTAGTCAGCAAGATTCTCTCCTCTATGATCAATTCTTCCGCGCTCATCCATCCTCTATATCATCATCTATCCTCTCTATTCACTGTGGGACCCACTTATCACTTTATCTAAATATATCCATGTGTGATCTAGTTTTGAAGGATTTATTGAGACGAATTTAATGGTGCAATCGAAATTTAATTTGGATTTTTTGTTTGTGAGTTATAGCATTTTTTCTTTGTTTAGCTAGTGGGGGCCGCCACTGCCCACTATAGAGTAAGCACTGTACTACTCTAAATATAGAGTGAGAGAAATGATAGAGTATCATTTTAGAGTACCCAGTGCAGCAGTTTTTACTGTATATTCATACTCTAAAGCTTTAGAGTATCCTTTAGAGTATGCCACTGTGAGTAGTCTCATGATGGTAGAGCGAGCTTTGGAGCAGAGATCACGATATGCAATGCCATAAATGTTCATAAAGGTCAGACCATCAGTGACATTAACAGCAATGCAGACCGTGCCTCTTGAACGGACTTGTTTCGCTGCCACCAGTTCGATTCTCCTGTGATTTGCTATTCATATGTTGTGACTGTTTCTCCTCTCCGTCCTTTGAACTACTCTCTATTGGTAATTGCGTCGTATACAGATTCCTTTTCGAGCTCCTGGCTCCAGAGATCACGCGAGAGCCGGTCCAAGCGTCGCTGCCATGGAACTCGTCCGCGCTGAGCTCCACCGTGGCAGAATAATAATTTAACGGCCGATAACAGTCCATAAACGCTCAGCATTGTACAAGGCCTATAGCTGGATTAGCTGCGTGCTAGCGAACGACAAGATACGGTTAAGGATGTGAGATGCCCTGCAGGCCGCGGAGCCGGCTCATGAATGTTCAACAACATGCATGGGGCTCTTGTAAACCAAGGCTAATAATACGACTGGCTTGCTGGCTGTAAGATTTGTTTTAGCCTTTTCTCAGCCCACCCAAACAACAGTTAGCTATTCCCTGTTAATACATGGTCTACTTGTCTCTCTCACAGACTTTTTCGGTTCTTGTGCCCAAGCTGGCCTACTTCTCCTTTCTTTCCTCCCTTCTCTCCTCCACCTCAGCATTTAACCAGCTTACAGCCAGTTATTATATTTGCTCTAAACACGACGGATCAGATTGATACCTACAGCACACGAGTGCAGTGTCCTCTTGTCTCCCACGTTACATGCTTAATCCTCCGTCTCAGAATAGATGACGTTATAGGATACGTACTGGTCAAACTTTCTCAACTTTAACTAGATTCATAGAAAATACGTGCAACATTTATATCTTCAAATAAATTTATTATGATAGTATATTTAACGAAGTATCTAATGATACTAATTATGTATTATAAATATTATTATTCTTTTATATATAATTGATCAAAGTTTAATAAAGTGGCAACAACAACAACATAGTCTTTTGTCCCAAGCAAGTTTGGGTAGGCTTGAGATGAAACCCAAAAGAGACGAGAAACAGGGAGACACATAAAGGGACATAAAGGGCACAAGTCATAAAGAGATCACGGTTCAGGCACGTTGATTGCCAATCTCCAAGCGCTCCTGTCCATAGCTAAATCCTTGGAGATATTCCACTCCTTAAGATCTCTCTTAACGGACTCGTCCCAAGTTATTTTTTTTCTATATTTTAGGTGTCTGAATTATAAAATGATTTCAGGCAACGCTCTTGTACCTACAAGTAAATTATTACTTTTACGATTTGTTATTTGTCTGTATCATAACATATTAAATTTTTATCCTTTTCTACCTATAGAAATAATTATAAATTGTTAATTGTCTTTCTGCCAACATAAGTCAAATGTTGTTGGGTTTGTGGTTTTGTCTAATAGAGTTTTATTCTCGGTACTAAAAATTGCAGACCGCGCCTACAAAAATTGCAATGAACAAAATTTGAAACTTTAGTATAAAATATATAAAATAATCGTTGCCCGAAAGAAAACTAAAATTCAGGCATCTGAATTTTAGCAAGTCCCATAAAATAAGTTATATCTGAAAATCAATTCTGTAGCCGTCCTATTAAATTATTTTTATGTTAGTGATCAACAAGTTGCAATTAGTGTTATCTTTAAAGATGTATGAAGAGCAATAGCAGCCAAAAGCCTCCGCCACGCGGAACGGCGCAACGACACAAAACATAATAATTTTTTTTTACTATGGTTGAAGGAATATTGGATGGCTCACGACAAGCGATCTGAATCAACCTCTAAATTACATAATAATGTAACAAACCTCTAAATTGCTAGTACCCTACCTTTGTCGTTTTGGAAGATAAACTAAATTAATCATCTAAGTTACTCATGCTTGTTATTACAAAAAACAATTTAAAGTTACCCCAGAATTTGCATTTAAATTATCCATATGTATGTCCCTAGATCAAGTAAATATGTATCCATCCATGAACCATAACTGTTAGCCTTGTAATTGGCAAGTGTAATTATAGTAGGCTGCCCTTGATTAGTGGCATGTAGACGCCTGTGCGGTTGGGCTTGTAAGCCACCCCCGGCCATATGTATATGTACTCACGTATTGACAGGAAATACAATCAATGCCATATTTCCCCAAAACGCTTTCATGGTATCAATCGCGGTTACGATCCGCTACTCTTCCG